>KN716265.1:138319-151558 GCA_000816705.1 Dictyocaulus viviparus | reverse complement strand
AATGAGTCAACTCTTCGCATGAGGTGGCCAAAGTACTGGGCCAGTTATTTATCCACTATTCTGCGATCATTGAAAGTTGTCTTTTCCTCAACCAGCTTCTAAAGGGAGATCAAAGACTAAAGCAAGAGTACCATACAAAACTGCTTAGTCAAATTGATGCAAATCATCAATACCACAAGTACTGACTTTTTTAAGCTACTTGAAAACTCATCGGTGAAGAAGAAAAGAAATTCTCTTCTCACATACGCGTAGTGCAGTGGTAGATGATGCTGCATCTAGTAAGCTAGACGCCAGCTCGCTTCGTTTTCAAGCATACCAAGCTTATACGCTTATAGCTTATTCTATAAGAACTCATTACTATCACACAAGATTTTTTTACTTGTTGTTTCCTCACACTTGTTTTTGATCTTATGAATGCACATTTTGAATTTCAAAGCCTTCGTGCTTTTTACTCATGTCGAATTTAGCAAGATCACTGCGTCGTCTTCATTGTCTTAACGTTGATCTTCCACTGAATATTGAATTTCTTAGTAGTCTTAATATCCCTAGAATAAGTGAAGCATTGAAGAGCTAGGGCCTCTGTAGTGCAATCGCTTAGCACAACAACATCCGTAGGTACGGGTTCGAGTCCCGACTGAGGTTATACGTTTTGCTAATGAATCAGTATCATTAGAGATATTAGTATGAAACTATTCTAACCTATCATAGTTGATAAAAACTTATTAAAAATGGATTTTTTAATAGCGTGTTATTTATGTGAAAGGAAAAATCTGTTGTATTTTGAGGCATTGAATTGATTAGTATTGATTGCCTATTGAGGATGCAAAATATGAAAAAGTAAATTGTTCTTTGAAATCATTAACTTTTTCAGCTTATACTCATTTTATTATGAAGAACAATCCAACAAACAAATTGAAAACAAATAAAATTTCTCTGTTCAAAACAAAGCATATTCAATTATTCTAGCAAATACCTCAGTAGTACCTTTATTGTTCCCTCTATACAACCTCATGTTCAAATTGAGGTTCTATGAAGAAATTATACATTTCCACTTGCATATTAATTCGACGTGTATTTCAGCAATTGATAAATCTTTTATCAAGTTTGATACGCCTTTTTATTTTATGGTAATAAGGCAAGGAGCATTTGGTAGAATTGTGCATAGTGTTGGTCGTTTTGTAAGTTAGTTAGAATATTTGATAATCGATATTGATTCAAATTGTAGAGTTCTGATCCGATTCAGAATGAGCTTTTTCCTCAAACTTATCGGTTAGGATATTGATCGAAATACTAGTGTGAGAGTGTTTCACTAATCTTTCTAAGCAGCTTTAACACTAACTCTAATGGTGTGGCATTAGAATCCCTAATCTTTCTGAGCAGCTCCAACACTAACGCTAATGGTGTGGCATCAGAATACGTAAAGATTTTCGTCAATATAGGAATAGATTCTCACGAGAATTTAATGAAGGAGAATCTCTCCTATTCAAAAATGTGAACGAGCTTCTAGATTTTTCTTCAGAATAGTGATGGAATGGATCAGTTTGGAATGAATTTTGACGGCGTCAGCAACGTTTAACAAGCATCGAATTGTCATTGAATTGTTAAAAGTCATACGGAAGAATTATTAAATTTGTTAAATAAATCTTTACTAACAAAATTAGTTGCTTTATTGAAAATATTGGATGCTAGGAGGTAGTGAAAACTTGTATTCAACCTACGCAATACTAGTAGTGAGGAAAACTTCGTGTGAATTACGTTGGACGTTATCATGGATTGAAAGAAGAGGAATGAGTACTCGTACTGATACTGATCATCACCATAGATTACTGTAACGCGAGGAACGAACGATGGTAATTATTGCTAAACTTTGCACAATGCACGATAATGTCTGCAAACCGGAATAAACCTATTCATTCCACCTCCACATCGGACTCACAAGCCATAAATGAATGAGAAGTTTGCAAGCTTCTATATTATAAGTAGAACTACGGAGTTATTAATTAACAGCAGCACTGCTGATCGTAACATCAGCTTCATCTTCTTTTGTACGTTCATAACATGTAGTGCAGCATTGTTTATACATCATCCTAATAGATTCAGTTATCTTCTTACGAAAACACAGAGGATTATCGATTGATGTCTTCAGATCAATTACTGATTTCCTATTCGACGCAAGCTTTTCTTAGACTTCCGATTATGCTTATGTATGATGAATTCTGCTTTTGAACCATACAATGTTACTCGTACAAAAAAGCTTCCTGTTTATTACGGGAATCCGAAGACATACTATTTATTTACACAGCTCGGGAATACAGCACAAGCAAAAAATGGTTGTTACAGGAATAAATTACAAGCACCTGTGTCCACAGCTTTATAAAGGCTTCTATTTATACTGAATTTGTCAAGCAAAACGTTCAGTACACGTTCTGGTCTGACGGCTTCAACTAGAACAAAGAATTCATTTATTTATTTAAGTCTTCAATTCTATTATTACAATCCTGTGCTCAACTCCATCAATTAGAAGAAACCTAATTTATGCTTGTTTGTTTCATTGAGGTTCCATTTTTCCTCAAATCAATAAAAACAAAATACTTATTCTATCCTTATTGTACAGTATAATGCATATGTTGCTGATCAATTCATTGTTATTGGCGTTCACAATCGAAGCAATAGGCGCAACAACAACAACAGCATCTATGACCACCGTAACAGTAAACAGTACTACATCGAATAGTACGACCTCACCAACTACCGCGATCGATAAGGTTTGTTTTGATGTACTTATGAGTTTTTCTTCTTTTTATTGTTCTTATGATCATCAACTTCATGTTAATTCAAAGCAGTTTTGTTTTGCTTTTCTTCGAGATCTCAAACCACAAACGATTTCTAGTCCTCAGTCACAAACAATCGTTTTTTTAATGGGTAGAAAAGGAGTGTAGGAGAGTCATAAAGGTTATCTCCACTCGACGATGAAGGTATATGCCGTCTCTACTATGATACAGTAAGCAAATCCATAATTACTCTGATATTTGCTAAACGCTACAGGATACTCCTTAGGGCAAATAACCCCTATCAGCTAATATTCGCTGGCTTCATACTAATTATTAAAGCAAACGCAGAAGAGATTGATGAATAAGAATTTATAGCCGTATTCCAGTCCATGTTCTCCAGAAATATTTCTGAATACTGAGCTATTCTCGTGACCTTCAAACGCAGAATCGGAGCGGTTTTATTGATGCCCTAAAGGGATTGGTCAGTGACTTGCAACCTCGTTTAAGGAATAAATCACATTTTCTAGTTTGATTATTTGTCAGCTAATATGCTATGGTAGGAGTATGTGCTTTCTAATGATGATATTAACATAATTCGTCGAGAAAAAATCTAACGAAAGAATCCATGGAAATCGCCAGGCGAAGAAGGTGGTGATAATCAAGATTGCTATGCAACCTCATTGTTAGTAAACAATAAAGATTTTCATAATACTCAAGTGAACTTAGTAGTGACAATTCAAATCTAATGACCGATAGATTATGAACAATAAACAACTTATTTTTAAGTCAAATCAGAACACCACGCCTCAATTCTACTCATATTTGAGGTTTAAAGGACATCTACTTCTGGTACAGTATTAACGTAACCATGCCAAAGTGTTTACCAATAAGAAATCATAGATAGTAGATTTGGTCGAAATGAATGATTTCTGAAAGATTCGAAGACGTGGAAATTTCAGAAATGTGAAGATGTATTGAAGAATTGCTCTAAATATTTGTCAACAATCTGTGGAAATCTTGCGTATCGATCGTTGATGAAAACTAAATGTGCAAAAACATGCAAATTGTGTAACGTCACGTGCTTCGACAAAGCAAAAAAGTAAGTGATAAGCACTTTTAAAGTTACAAACAACCTTGAAAAAAAAGTTGTACAGTGATTTTTTACATATCGATTTTCGTTTCCAGGTGTTCTGAGTGGAATTCAAGCGGTTTCTGTGCTAGCAATTTCTATTCAAATGAAGTCAAAATGAAGTACTGTGCGGCCACATGCAATCTTTGTGAGGGCGATTCAAAGAACACTCAAAAACCTTGAATGAAGAATTTATATAACTGTAGTTACATAGACAAATATATGATTGTATCTAATTATTGTTATGATTGAGCAAATACGTCAAGAATTAAGCCCGTGAATTGTTTTTTCATCAGAAAATTCATTCATATGCTTAGTGAAATCCTATGTATTCAGCTTGTTTGTTTATCGTCATTTCTAACCGCCATAATATGAGGACATAGAGTCAACGGTATGGAGGACGTTAAAGCCCTCAGCGTATTAAACCTCAAAAACCGTGGGTAATTAATATATTCGTGCTTTCTCGAATATATTGAAGACGGAAGAGCCATATAAGATGTTACCAAACTGTTGAGAATCAATAAGACCTCAAATGTGGGTAGTTAAAGCTCTCTTAAAACAATCAGAATTAATATCACACATAGTATATTCAAAATTAGTGTAGTATAGAAAAGAACACAAGCAATTAAGAGAAATTATGATAATACACAGAGTTAAAAGCGACCAATCGATTATAAGAATGAAATGAAACTGATTACGAGACAATGAAAGGAGTACTGAAAAGTTATTTACCGTAACGTAAATCCCATTCCCGGTGCGTCGGACGTGGGAGTGGTCTGCAATGTTGAGGGGCTTTTCTTTTGTTGAGTGAAAATCGGTTACAACGAAAGATCAAGTACATCCGAACAGTTTGTTGTGAGTGACAAGATCAAAGCAGGCCGACAATGGTTTGTTATGAATAGCAATGATCTTACGTCATCCGACATGGCTTGTTATGATAAACAGTGATTGATCTATTACGAATTATTTGCTAGGATCACATTACGAAATATGGAAGTACCGTATACAAATAGTGCGATCTATGCAATGAGATGGCTGATATACTTTAAACGATATCCTTTATAATAATATGCAAATGAATGAGGAGTTAAAGAGTTAACAACTGCCCTCTAGAGTGGAGAGTATTTGTCATATTAAAAGTTACCCAGCAAAACTGGCAGAGCTCCAAAAATAATAAACGACTTTCATGGATCTGAATCTCCACTACCAAAGCCGTACTAGCAGAAACTTAGTCACAAGTCTTCTCAGTTTCATCCGTTGATGCGAAGAAAAATTTGTCCAGCATCGCACATCACTTCTGCATTCATCTGCTTGAGGCCTTTTTTAATTGCTTCTCAGCAAGTCTTTAAAAATTTCAAACGTGAGTTACCATTTGACTGCGACTTCAATTGTTCTAAGACTGGCGCATAAGCTTGAAAGCTCTTAGAAACGATGGCTCGATCGTTGTTCATAAGATATCGAAGTTTTGAGTCGTTCGTGAATGTGCTACTTTTTTTGATTCAGATTATTCCGAGCGTTGCACTATGATCTGCTTAACACTTTGCTAACCGCTAGTGAGGAAGATCAGCGGTTTTTATATCCACTCAAAAAAAATCTTGACTTATATGATTTGCTTTTTGCTATCTAAATTAACTAAATAAAGGTAATAGCATGCTAACTTAAGCCGTAAGGAATAGTAGTTACCTAGATTATCAGCCGCTGATCATCGACTAAGTCGAGAGGGCACCAATAAGTTTTCCATTAGTCCCTTTCCTTCGCGAGGATAGCCCAATGAAATTTTTTCGCCCAAGGATTCGCTAAGCATCATAATCCCTTTCTAGGGCTTTTGTGAAAAGGCCAGACCATCGGGCTGTTGGTCTTCCTGCGTAAGATCTGTTTCTGTTTACGCTATCCGCTGAGCTAAAAATGTCATTGGACATGTTATTCACATTACTATCGCATTATCATTATGCCAATTTTGATTAAAAATATGGTTTTTGTCTTATTAAATAAGTCATTGCTCGTCATAAAAGCAAAAACCTTGAAACAAAACCTTCTACGAAGAGTAGAAGTACTTCGTATCTGTAACTTGGTCTTCGGACGAGCGCCGTGGCGCAGTGGAGCAGCGGTTCGCGGCAGCCATTTCATGGTAAATTGATATCGGAGAAATCTGCGTAAGATAACTAGCGTTGACATAGTGAAGAGAGGTCATCTGAAGCCACTGTATAGACTAGGCTCGGATTCAAGCACTTCCACAATATCACGTTCGACGTGAAGGCGTAGGCGCATTCTATCACAGGGATTGATCAACGCTGAAGCTTATCTGTAACTTATTGTCTAAAAAAGTGTACACCAAAAAACATTCGTCTGTGCAGGTGTTTTAAATTTTATGTTATCATTTCCTTTAGTTCATTGTACTGAGTTGGTTTAGAATGAATAGGAATAAATTGGCCCCAATATTGAGTCAATTTACCTCAACAAATCTAATGCATTGACGAATTTAGTCCTAACCAGCGTCTATAAAGAAATTTGGAGCTAAAAAGACATATTAAATAAATAAAGATGATAGATGAACATTAATATAATCTTTCAATCGGAAAAGATGTGAAGCCGAACGATTATCTTCCTGTCATCGTGGTGTGTCTGACAGGACAAGTGTTTCGTGTGTTTTTACGTTCTAACTCATTTGTGAGAGGTATCTAGACATGTTTAACATAATATAGTTGAGGTGTTGCGATCGAGATCCAGGCGATGACTTAAGTTGAACACTCTTTACCAAATCAGTGGTTCTGACGTCACTCCTGTCGAAACACTTGTCCTGTCAGAGCAATCTACGTAATAATTGAAACGGGCGGGTCTGTTGTCAAATCAGAAATGGATACAATAATGGATTATTCTGCTACCAGTTGACTCACTCATGAATAATGAAAGCCTTGAATGACTAGCAACTTGAATATACAGTATCCAAGACCGCTGGACTTTTTCCTGCCTGAGTTTACGTGTAACATTGCAGCCCCTCCTATCACTCGGCTTCGCGACACCAAAGTCACACTGGCTGGATGCTTTTTGCCAAAACCGTAACTATAGCAGACAAGTGAAAATTCGAAATGGAGTTGTCGAGGTCTGTTGAGGTCTGAATTTCCTATGTATACTCTGCGGTGACTAATCATTTATCAGGAATACAATCTTACGGAGCAATCCTTTACTGATTAAATTAGTTTAAATTGAGCAATCCTTGTGATTTTCTTGAATATACTGATATGAAAGCAAGGAAAAGGGATGAACCATCTATGGAAATGTACAGGTAACCATAATCGGATCAATTCATATTCCTCTTCACCTCCTCATCCCGTCTTTTATCAAAAGAAGGAATATTAAAAATGCATTGTGCTTGAAATTCTATTATTGTCAGTAAATCTTCCATTTCACAAAGAAATCTGACCAAAAGTTGGATGTATCTGCTCCAAAATAATGTTGATACTGAAACGAGGAAAAGAGGTGAACCAACCAAAACAGCAAAAGTTCAGGATTCTGTGGAATATATTTGCAGTTCGTTTCTTCTGTGCTAGTTAACAATATATCAAAGGTCGATCGATTCGGGTTGGTGATCACGTGGATCGATGTTGATCATCTCTTAGAAGCGCTATGTTATACTGACGAAGAGGTCGATTTTGATGAAAGAGGTGAGTATATACACATTGATATGATAATGATATGCTTTCTAGTTCTAAGGGTTCCTTACCAATTCAGTAGACATTGATTTCTATGTTATGCTGCTGAGAAAGTTTTTTTTTGTTCCGGCTGTTTTCTTTTACTTAAATAGTTCTGTAAACTTTTCCATATAGTCTTTCAAGAAGTTGAAGAACATCGAACGCAGTTGTAACTGATCGTATGTGTGATCTATGCGATTATGAGGTTGCTTATAGAGTGAATGATTTGACGAATATTGTCAAAAAGATTGATTATGGTAATTTTTTTTGCCTTCGGTGATCTGCAGTTGAATAGTTGTCTGCATTTACACAAGCACCTTATGCACGTTAGTTCGTGGTGAATGAGTCAATACAGAATCTTTCAGTCGACGTGGTAAATATTTTCTTCGTACTCCTCATATTATTTCACTAACTGTTTCTAATGAATTCGTGAACTGATTGGTAGCAGATACAAATGAGAAAACGATTCCAGATGAAGATCTGTCCACGATGATCTCGCTACCGTCCCAGGATTCATCATAACCACACCGATTTATTAGGATGCAATCAAAAGGTGAATAACTACTTGACCAACAAGAAACTATCAGTTAAGGAGTATTGCAAGCTACCGTAATCATGGCTACCCTTTATTATTCGACTGAGTCTGTCCATGTTTATGGGTTTAGGTATATATAAATTGTTTCATGATTTAAACTCATTTGAACTTGAGTCAAACAAGGAATACTCCTCAATAGGTGTCCTTATTTGAGTCAATATCTCTGACACAAAATAGTGACAATGAATTTTAATTTACAAGTTTTTAGTGTTACTTTGAACATGTTGCAAATTTATCTCATTATTCGATTCTGCTCTTTGAAAACCTTTTGACTTCACCACTCGATCGGAAATCCTGCAACTATTGTATGAGACTCCCATAAATAACCCTCAAAATTGTAAGTTTCTTGACTCACCAAAGAATCAGAAGCGGAATAATTGAAAGCACAGCGCTTATTATGTATAATAATCCAGGGAAAAACGACAGCGTTTTAGGATACAAAGTGTTGAAGACTGCACTCGCCAATAATCCGGTTGCACCTTCTAGCAAAGCGATCAAGGAGAACATTTTCCCTAAAGTGTTATAGTTAACGAATTTTTGAATATGTATTGATTATTTTCTATTTTTATTCACCTTGTTCATTAGTTTTAATAATGTTCGAAATGAACGATCGAAAGCCCGTAGAAACAAACCGGTTTAGGCTCGTAACAACTGAATGGTTACAAAATCCTCTCAGTACTGTCACACCGAACAAATACAATAGAAATACGATTAACTTATTATTGAGTAAGCTATCGGTGTACTGGAAAGAAAAGCAAACATTATAAGAGATATTATCTTAGTGACTAAACCAACGCATCCAAGAGTTCCATCAGTGAACCCCCGAAGGTAGAGGAAAGGATAGAGGACGGATACCTGTAAGAGTATTTGTAATAAATCAATGTTTTATTTTTGAGGTTTACCTGTAGTAGTTCTGAAATCACTTACAGCTAAGGTTGATACTCCGAAATGTAGACCGCTGAACCATCCATACTGCTTATCACCCCATCCTAATTTGTATCGGAGGTACGAATATTGGATATCCATTAGACCTGATATCACTTGACTTTGAAGAAATATTCATTCTAATGAAAATAACTGACCTCCGAATATGAAGAGTTCTACTCCAAATGCAAGAAAATTTAGCCTAAGAATAGCTAAGAATTGTCGAGAATCGGTTAAAAGCTGACGGTAGTGAGACAACGCCATTAAGCACTTCCTAAACAGCGTTGACACATATCCTGAAATCATCATTCTTTGATAATACTCTGTAACGAATCAAGACAGCAGCTACTAACCACCATCCACAAATTCTTTATCGGTATTTTGTGGCTGTCCATATTCTTTTGCAAATATCATAATGTAAAGAAGACCAAGAATTTGTAAAATGAGCATCAACAGAAAGGTATATGAATAGCCCAAAAGTCTGTAAAATTACGTTCAATAATTTCAGTTATAAATAAAATTTGAACAAATAAAGCTGGTGTATGATAGGTTAAGATGCATGAGAGGTTGCGTAGCGATCAACACTGATGAGCTTACTCTCTTACGGTGCCTGAAAGAGCATATCCAACTGTACCACCTAAACCTATCGCACCCTCAAAGCCAGCTATTCGAATACTTCGACGAGATGTGGAAGTCTTCTTTACGCCATAACTCAGAGTTGTGACTGGAAAGCAATACAGTTATGTGATCAATTCGTCAGTTTGCATCAAATAGATGATCAAGCTTAACACATTTTTAGTGAAATGCAATAAAATACTAATAGCATTTCAATAAATGGGATCTAATAGATCATGTTGAGTCAATGAGTTAAAATATTACCTAACACTGCGATATAACCGCCACATATACCAAATACTGCGTCACTTATGAGTAACAAGTAGATGGAAGCATTCATATTAACAGTTTGTATTATATAGTTAGACGTACAGATAATTAAACCGAAGAATGGTATTAGTAGTGGCTTCTTTACGCTCCATAGATCCGTGACTGAAGAGAGTCTCAAAAAATTTGCGACATATTCAAATTCAGCGTAGAAGGTTGTATAAGCTGAGTCAAAAAAAAAAATGATGGCGTGAAACTAAAACGAATACGTCTCGTACCTCACCTGATCCCAAAAGTAGTGTTGAAAAGAACGACGGCATAATAAGTACGACAGATGACAACAAGTAGAAGTGATTTGCATCAGCTTGTATCAGTTTATCACCATGATACGCTGTCACATTTGAGCATATGCTGCTATTCTAAATAAGGTTATTACTGTAACCACTATGGATTTGATCTAAAAAGTGAGGAAAAACTGACACGAAAACATCAACATAGCATTTAGCAAACCGTCCCTTTTATCAGACCATATATATTTGCAATCCACCTTGGACTGATTATAGAAATATTAATGAGGTAAGCGCAAGTCAACTTCAGTCATGAGGTAGCTGAATTTCTTAATGGATTATCGCAGAACACCGCGGACAGGAAAGAGACGACGGCATTGCGTCTTTACTGATGAATCATACAGAACCAATACTAACCTCGTATCGTAGAAGACACGATTTTTCATAGATCAGATTTTGAAACACTGGATATTTGAGGAAGCTGGTCATCATGTATATAAACAAAGGAATTTCCATTCCTATGACGTCACAGCACGCATTAGACATGGCTGCGATGAAGATCCTGAATATTCGACAAGAGGTAACAAGAGGGAATATTACATACAAAAGAAAGAGTAGTAAAGACATCCATTCAAAGCCTTCGCTGAATTATTGTACAGAGTTCTGACAAGAAAGATACGATTGTACTTTAATCGGATTTTTCCTTCACAAGGAAATCTTTTAGAGTTTTAAGCTCTGCATGCTGGAAGGTCGCCGATGAGGAGAAGGATTTGATTAAATTCAGTATCAGTATAGCGAAGCTTTTCTTTTTCTTGACCAGCTAAGATTGTACACTTAACTTTTAAATGCTATTTGATCTAAAGTCAGATTATCCAACCCACCTCTAGAAGCGTTGGCTAATCAAGTTGATGATCACCAACACTGCGGATAACATTAGATTAGGTTTGAAGCATTGAAAATAAGAGAAATGAATAAATTATGACTCTTGAATATGGCGAACACTTAGATTATCTGTCACAACACAGTATTAAGTCAACGAACATAATTAAATAGACTAAAAAAACAGAAGATTAAGTAGGAAATAGACAGCTTTGAAATCCACAGCACATGGTTCAGATTTCTTTCGATAACTTGGTACTGCTCAACAGGCTTACAGATAAATACTGACAGACACGACCACTTACTTGGCGTTGAATGTTTTATCAAAAAGATGTTCTTAGAAGGCAGAATTCCACATGCTTCTATCTATTCATACTAAGATGAAAGCTAACAAAGTGACGAAGAGGAGGTGGCGCCACAATGATGCATAGGCTCGTAGCCATTTCAAGGCCAACCAAGTTTTCGAGGTCTGTAAGTTGGTAAGAGAGAATTCTGAGTGACGTCAAAACCACTGATTTGGTAAAGAGTGTTCAACTTAAGTCATCGCCTGGATCTCAATCGCAGCAGCCCCACGATATTACGTTGAACATGTCTAGATACCTCTCACAAATGAGTTAGAACGCAAAAACACACGAAACACTTCTACTCCTAAAACATCATCATCATTCTTTCCCTCTAGTAAACCTCTCACACGTGAACTTTGATTGCAATGGCTTCACAGAAGAAATTTGTGTACCTCAATCAGTTCTTGCGCGTTCCAATTTCTCGTCACTTCTCTGTTACTTTTTCGATATCGTGAATGCCACTGGTACTTTTTCGATATCGTAAAGGAAGTGCTTGTTTGTAAGACGTTCTAATATTTAGTCTGCAATTAAAATAAACTATATTCTAACTGTTCAACAGCTAGATGTACATGCCACCATGTATGCAGTACTGTTGATGTCATACATACATATCTGGCAAGGCGTCTCCATGCGATCTTACCATTTGGAGATGATAATCATGGGTCTAACAGAGAATTGATGTGAACCAAAAAAGAGAAAAAAAAAAGATTCATTGCTGGAAATCAGTGTAGGTGTTTTCTGTTCTTATCAAATTAAATAGTGATAGGGGCACAGCAATGTACTACAAGTGGCTATCAATACCCCACGATTAATGATAAGAAATAAATTTATATCAGAGAATAAAAAGCATACAGCTTTCACCCCAGTTATTTGCTAAGTGAGAAAATTTCTAGATCATTTTTCCTCATCTGAGAAAACTGTGAGTTTTTTGAGTTCAAAGTTTGATCAACACTGTATAGGTTATTGAAAACCTCGAAAATGTGTAGTCCAAACCTTTATAATCAAAAATGTATATCATTATAATATATTAGTAAATTGATCACGGTTAAATCATGTGAAAAAATATTACGGTATGACATTATAAATAGACGAATTTTTGAATACTAGTGACCCAAATGCTAAGTGCCATATCACGTTGAGGCAAAGGAGGAAAAATGAGGAAAATACATCACTACAAAGTAATACTGCAAAGAAGAAAGCAATAATTGAGACAACTAACTTCACTGAGTTTCGTAGGTCAACATGATCAATGAGTTCGTATTCCTACATTGCTATGTTGGGGAAGAAAAAAACCGAACGAGGTACGAGTTCGATTCTCGCTCGATACTCAAGCTTTTTAGAGAAATAAGTTTAAAAAAGAAACTGTGAATAAGTAAATAATGTTGCTAGTGTAGAAAAATCACACAGCACTGGAAGTTTAAACTGCTTAAAATTCCAGTTTTTGTTGACAGTAGAGGGAGAGGGTGAAGGGAGGGGAGGTGAGGGGTAGAATTACAATTTTATGGCGCGCATCTTTCACTGAGGTATTTGGAGTGCATGAATATTTAACAATATGCTATGTAGTTGGAAATAGCAAAGCTATATTACCCTTGGTAGAATAAAATCGTAGAAGACTGTGATTTGCATAAAATTTCCTACTAAAAACTTGCGTAGAGAGAGAGGACATTTCCTAAGACGTGGGAAATAACCTCATTTAAAAAAACATATATATATATATATATATATATATATATATATAT
>KN716265.1:110406-129176 GCA_000816705.1 Dictyocaulus viviparus | reverse complement strand
CCCTTCCCCCAGTCGGTTCCCGTTTTCTTTCCCAGGCCCCTCTGGTACCAATTTGCCGGCCCCGGAGGGGATGGCGGGCTTGGTAGGCCTGGGGGGCGGCCACGAACTGAATCGGTCGGCGTGTCACTGCGGCACCTCCACCACTGAGCCACTGCGCCCCCATGGAAAAATTATCAGAGGGAAATTTCACTCGTTTTGCTTGACATCTGGTTGAGTAATGATACACTTTGGCATAAGATATGATAGCATATGCTTTTTTTCAATGAGCCCACTACCTCATGATGGTGCAATAGGTCGAAACTTTTTTTCCTCATCAGATTAACAGTGGTCCAATATGTAAGACAACGTATGTTCTCATTTAAAAGTGCTTGAAACAAATTTTTACCAAAAATAATAACATATAAAAAAGAAACGGAGCGAAAAGAGCAAGCATCTGCTCAATGTAGAAAGACCAAGAACAATGAGACTCTGCTGCGTTCTGATCTATTGATAGTTCGGAGAGAAACAATGTAACATGAAAATTTTACTGTTTCCTCACCACCGAAATAACCCTTAGGTAACATGCAGTGGCTGTGCTAAGTAGTATAGAATAATCTTAATAGTATAAAATTGTTTACAAGCAAGTCTATCGTTTATGCTAATTTGTCATCAATGAACCTCTTGAATTAGTCACTGAGTGAATTCTTATTTACCTTGAAATTTGGTCTTCTTTAATTCCATTAACACATACACTTCCATACGTAGTAGTCCAAGTGGATCATTTTCTGCTTCTACCTAGCAAAAAAAAAACATATTAGTATTTAAAGTGAGTCATGCATAAAAGTAAAACCTCATTGATGTTTACTAACTTTAAGTGCATTCATTTCACCGTCTTTGTTTTTACAAAGGTAAACAGCTCCAAAACCTCCTTCACCAAGTTTTTTCGTAATCGTCCATGCACCAACATTTTGTCCTTCTAAATATAAAACAAATATAGAAGTCAATAAAAATCGATATTAAAACATTAATGAATCTCTCATAGCCATTCTCAATGGTTTTCTGACAACTATAATACGTTATAACGGTTATGTTCTGCCTTCAATGATGCTGAGTCAATCGCAAAGCGTGGATAATGAACTCATCCTGGCTGAGGTTCCACGTTTTGTAACTGACTCGACATCATCAATGGTATTACAATTATATTAAAAACTAATAATAAAAAGTGCTACTCACCTTTTAATTGTATCAGTTCAGACATATCATTCGGCTAACAGACAACGTGATACTATAAATATGAACATTACCAGAATACTACTTACTTCTTCATGATAGTCGAGTGATAGTGATAATGATTAAAGCATTTCTGTCCTTCACATGGTTGATCGTCTACTTAGTACTCATTATTCATGGCTGTTCTACAGTCAACTGAGGTGCAAGTACATTATGGCCAAAGGCACAAATGAAAGTTAAACCATATTTATGAGGTCTATCCGGCTTTGAGGTGATAGTACTCTACTTATTGCCATTCTCTCCCATGTACCGAGAATCGAAGCCAGAATGATTGATTCTTGATGAGATCTGAGGTAAGATGCCTTGATGAGGAAGAACACAATAATCATAGGTGCATGATATTGATAGAATTCAAGCTGGTAGATTTCTTACTATTCCACGAAATATTTTCCTACAAAATATTTTGTGTGTAGCAGTACTGCAAAGTGATACAGCACCCACATTGGCTCACAATGCTTAGTTCATTTCAGTTCTCCCCACCGATCTTTATTTTTTCAGCAGCTGTTTGAAAAAGTCTCTTATTTGCTAAAAATAAGATTGACTGCTCCTTCCAGAATTTGTTTATAACGGTGTATAACTCGTGGAGGCTTCCAGTTCTATCAGTCAGTTGGGCTAGAGTTGGCGGTCGGGTAAAAAAGAATCGTAGAACATAAATAGTACTGCCTTGGTACAGAGTAGTCTTTTGCATCTAATCGCTCTCACGGTATCAAGTAGAAGATGAATGAAGGAGTTGTTTGCCAACAGATGAGAATGAGCAGCATCTTATTATTATAGAAATAATTAAGACTAGGCAATAACTTCATGGGAAAAGATCATAGGCCTGAAACAATGAGGTTCAAGTCTACAATAGCTACCATTTTGGCTAGCACTTTATCATCGATTCTACTAAATCCTAGAAACTCTTGGAAGTGAATGCAAATCAGATCAGAATTGTATTGAATAAATTTTCGAAATCCAGTGCACACACACATTACCTATCGCATTTTTGTAAATAAAAATAAAAGCTTTTCTTTATATGGAAGAAATTTTTCAAGTATCCATCCTTGATCGATTGAACAACTGGATTGATAATCTCCTCCAATAAATGAAAAGTTATCGGCGTTTTTAACGTTTAGAATTGAGGGTAAAGATTAGCATTGACGCAGCCTACTCCATTGCTAGATGAGGTATGCATTGATATTCTTGAGGATACCTTGAGGGTGATTACATATGGGTGGTTCACTAATTGACTCTTAATAATAAGTCATAATAAAATTGCCCATTCTTATGAACCGAGATAATTTCGGTACCAATTTACTCAATTCTTTCTTGTGCTTAAAGGTGTAAGTGTAACAGCAAAACCGCCTACCATTGCACAATGTGCCTCCAACTATCGGAGTTGAAAAAAGTATCGAGGTAGCATCACTCAATTTGGAATTGATCAAGCAGCCAACAAACCCAAATGAATATATCTGTAATGTTAAGATTACTTAAGTGAATGAAATGTTAGTAGCAATATGATTAATACTGTTCTATCATTAATCTATGAAAGTGACATATATAGAAATGAATAAGCGAATTTGAACGAGGTAGAAAAAATAACGTGGAATAAGCTTGAGGTTAACACCTAAGTGTGTTTTCAAATAAACAAATAGGTAACTCACAGTACTTTTTCATCGGGATGAACAGAAGGCTTTTGGAGTACGATATTCATTCAAGAAAGCTAGACAGGTTATTCTCCTTCAAGATGAAAATAGATGGTCAGTGTTGGGAATAAAAAACTGGTAGTAAGCATGGGAGCAGATTTTACGTAATCAGTAAGAATTGGACTGACACTTCTGAACTCATTCATTACTACCTAGACAGATGACGTAGGTTAGAAAAAGAGAGCGTGGAGAATCGGAAATGAACTCGAATTTGTGAATGACATATGGATAAAACTTAACTACTAAACTAATCATAATCACGTGCTCATCATCTTCAGATGACTAGACAGTGTTCATGCACCTCCTTATTTTAATCAAATTATAATTATTGTAAGATCATAACCTATTTGATGAGGTTAGGTGGAAGATTATAGGACTTCAGTGAGGATTCATAGGATTCATTATACAACTCAAATATCCTCTCATAAAATTTGACTCAGCTGAAGAACATCTTGCTTATTCCCAGTCGTTATTGAACAAGAATGTCATTAACTCGATGAGAAAAACTTTTACATTTTGAAAAATATTGCATTTGGAAGATGCTAGACAGAATCATCTTTGGAGTTTTTTCCTTCATCTCTATCAGCGTAATTTGATATCACCAAGCAACGGCAATAATTCATCTTAACATTTTTCTTATTGTACCTCATGCACACAATTTTAACAAGACTCTTTGATAATAATCTTATACACCTCAGATTTAGTTCACTTGTTTTTCAACCTCACGATACTCCTTAGAACATTCCCTCAAAACTTCATCATTGGAGTTCTTTTTTCATTTCTCCTCGTTATTCTTCTTCTTCTTCTTCTTCTTCAACTGACTCCCTCAACTAATCTAATACTGTTTGACTTTTTTTTTCAAAAAATTTTTTCGGGTTTTATTAACTTTACTTTTTCTTAGTTTCTTGTTTGGACTCTCTAAAACGGAAATTAAATAGTCGTCTAAATTTCGTTCGAATATCGTTGCCAATCAGTGTCGTGATTATTAAAGGCTCGTTACAGTAGGCGGAGCTTCTAGTGGATTTGATGACAGCTGAAAGCTTCGAAATGTCTCAAGTCGCAAAATCGGCGGTGGTAAAATTTTGTTTTAGTCTAAATGACGATATGAAAGAAAAAATACCGCCGGTACATTTAAGAAAAAAAGATTGTCCTATCATTCTTCGTCCTACAGAAGATAATATTAACAATGTAACAAGATATTCGTCAAGTAAGAAGTTTAAAGTCTGTAATTGCACAAGGTGGAACGTACTGCAATTATCGATTGGTTAGTCAAAAACTGTCCTAGCGCGTTTTTGTTTTCTAAAAAACAAATAAATACCTGAAATACTCCCTCTCATTTTCAGTACATTCTATCCAATCAACATAATTCATTAATCCAATTAAATAGACATCAATCGAATATCATATAGGTATAATCCCTCAGAGTTATTTATTCTACCGACCTCAATGAATAATAGTGATATGATGTAAGTGCGATACGATTCATAGTCGAGTGATGGTGTTTTAATTAGAAAACATGAAGCCTTAATAGACCTAAGGGCATATCAGATTTTCAGCCCAACCGGCTACCGATTACACTACCGATTCCCTCGATTTGCAATCACTCATTGGCCATATTATTAGTACTAGCCCGTCAACGGGTTTGATCCGATGACTCGATATCAGCACTGCACTCAGACAAACTGGAGGTGCATGCTCTCTGAGGTCTGTAACAAGAAATGACCCTTGGTAAAACAAAAATCTAGGTGACAGTAGTATCGCTGACTTGGTGAAAAGTAGTCAATTCAGATCATTGTATAGATCTACTTCACATTCAACCACCTCCAAAATATCGCTCACTCACAAAAGCGCAATGACGTACCGCAACAGGGATTAATGTGGGCTAAAGCTTTTCATATCCATATAAGTGTTGATTTCTAAATACTTGCTGCATCGAAATATAATTATATATAGTAAAAAATTCTAAGAGTTTTCGATTATAGATGAAAGCTATGATTGGCCAGAAGCATGAGGGGTGATATGATGACTCGGACGTACTCGGATTGTAGGTTAGTGCCGGCTCAGAAGCCTTAAAAGCTGTTCATGCCTTTTGCAGTCGGTTAAACGGTTGCAGAAAAAGTGAGAAAAATTAGGCAGCAACGAGTTGGTGAAGAGTGCCTAGTTTCAGAAGCAGAGTCACATTTAATTACCTCTTCCATACTGTGCTGAAGACGAGTACGTAGGCGTATCCCGTATCAATGTAAAAACTTGTTCTATGCTTCCTACAATAAATTGAGGATGCTTAATACATTTTCGTATAGAACGAAACTCAACGACTTACCGAGAATGTTGGGATCGCGATGGATTCCGTTCCATTTGATTAATATTAAAGTAAAATAATATACATTTTATGTTTGCAATTTCATACAAAAAGGAAAAGACCATCCAGAATTATGCAATGTTTTAGTGGTTTTTCAGCTTGTAACTCCATTTGTTTAATGATAACTCCTCGCAGTACGAAAGTATGAGGCTCGGAGTTATGCACTTTCTTTTATTGTGAATTTAAGTGAATTTGTTAAGATTTTTCTCTTTTGAGGGAAACGATTCTCGCCACAATTTGCACCTTATTTAGATAGAAGAAATCTAAGAAAAATTGTATATTAATTAGTACCGAGAAGCTCATTAAGATATCTTCTTATCATTTTTGCTCAAGACCTCATATCATCATATCAATTCTATTCGACATCGCATTGAGTCAAAAGCAAATAGACGTCAATGTGATTTGTTTATTATTTTTATTTATCATGATAGTTTATTATATTCTATAATTATGTCTATAACGTATATCCTTACGATGTCAAGTTGATCACAAAACTTGCAACCTCATGCGAGACTCGAACTCTGAACGTGTTTCAAGCTTTGTGAATGACTCAGCATTGTAGAGATAACTCAAAATCAATTATAATAATCATAAATGTTTTTCTTGTGTTTTTCTTTGTTCTTATTTTTGTTGCGACCGAACTGTAGCTGTAAGAAATCGTGACTCAAAGTTTTTTATTCTACTTTATTACAATAATACGAATCGAACTAATGTTGAAGAAGAAATCGTTGAGTGATGAGGCGAGGAGGAATCAAAAAAGCTGAAGATTTTTAAAGAAAATGAAATTGACTGTTCTAATTAAAGTTATTATCAATCGATATGTATGATTTACACATTATTCATACCGTAATAAAGTAAAAATATTTCGTCGATAAACAAAACAACTTTATATGAGGAAAAGCGAGCGACAAAATTGAATATCTCTTTCGATCCTCAGTCATTCATTTTTTTTTCTTTGTTGTTACGAAAATTCTTGAGAAATTTTCAATCTTAAAATTTGCACACGTTGGATTAATCGTCGTTCTCTGGGGAGAAATATCTCATCTGATATTCGTTTACAGCTGAACTGCCTCAATCCTCAAACTCAAAATCGATTCAATAATTTTTCTTTCTCATTCCGATCGTGTCAAATTATTTCGTTATGTCATTTTGTAACACTTTTGGAGCTTTTGAGCTTTTAGGAATCATTATATTTGAGGTGGTCAATAATTTCTCATAATTGAGGGTTTTTTTTTAATGAGAAATTTTCTCGTAGAAGAGGCGAGAACGGGAGACAAATTATCATAAATGCTAACTCCTTATAATACTACGTCTTTTTTTGGAAATTTTTTTCACTAATAATCATCTATGTACTATTAAAGTACTGCAGTAAAATGAGTTAAAATGAGTTTAAATGCAGAATGAGGTTCGAGTACATTGGAAGCTTATTCAATTCAGTCTCGTTTCGTATCAGTTATTTTGGTCAAAAATAATTTAATTTCTATGTAAAATATTACATATATGATAACTGATACGGCATCGATTGAGTAGATCAAAACGTCCAAACTGATACCATAAAGGAATTATTCATATCCTATTAGAAGCTGGTGGTTAAAAGCCTAAAGGTTTTTTTCTAGTTTCAACAAAAAAAACTGCTTGTCTAATATTTACATATTATAATAAATTACATAAAAGATGCATAAAAGATTGAGTAAATTGAATGAAGCCTTATGATATTTTGAGGGAAAAAATATTTTTTGAGGTTCAAAAAATTACAGTTCGTACTATTTGATGCGAAAAAAAGAAACAACTGACTAGTAAATTTAATTAGATATTGTTTGCATCTCTTTAGTAGAAAAATTGCCTCATATTGGAGTCTCTGAGGTCTTTTTTTGTAACCCACATTTGCAGTTTGTTTCAACTGTTTGTTTTTTCTCGTCTCATTTACTTCTAATGAGGTCATGAAACGTGAAGTAAAATTTGGAAAAGAAAAGTTTCTACATTGCTTTACAAAACATTTGATTAAGTTTTACTACTAAGCATGAGGGAGAAGCATGTAAACAACTCATATTAATATTTATTCTAATTAAATTTACCTCACCTAACAAACTCATCATCCATTGAAATACCTCACGATATTATTGAAATGCTTTTGTAAACGTCTTAAACACTTTTGAACTTATCAAAATGCTTCGACAACGGTAGATCACGTTCTTGATCGTGAAACATGAAAAAATCGATGTGTCAGTAAATTAATACAACAAAATTTGTGGATTTTTCGTTTCTTAGCTGTTCGAGATATTCGTCCAATTCGTCGGTTCAGTTTCCTCATCATCATCCACTTACCTCACCTAACAGATCCATCATTCTCAACTGAAAGTCGTCATTACCTAACTTTTTTAGCTTATTTCATATGAACAGCAAATAATCACAAAAAAATTTATAGCATTAATAACCTTTTTAAAAATTATGGTCCGCATATTTTTGTATTATTCATGTCTACCTCATCATTATTTCTATGAATACCTCCTTTGGATTAACCTCATGAAGACGTTGACATTTCTTCTACTGGATGATGTATGCATGGAATATTTCTCTCACTCATTTGACTCAGATATTCTATTAATTGCAACAACCACAGTACATCTACTCCATCATTTTTTAATGAAAACACTCATACTCATTTTTTTTGCACTCATTAATTTTTATGCATTAAATTATCAAGAGAGTTATAATTTTCTAAAGTTTTAATTTTATAAAAGTTTCATATACATTACGTAACTTAGATAAACAAATATATCATCTGAAAACTACTGTAATTTGTGGCATAGAAATCTTTTCTAAGTGATTACTGTCGTTGGTTCGTGTCCCGCCTGAGGTTCTAAGTTTTTCGATTGACTCAGTATCATTACACTTGAACAAAATCATTATAATCTATGATGACGATAGAAAGTAGATTAAAAATAGCTATGAGAAAATAGCTTTCAAGTAATTTATTTATTGTCGGTAATGATGCTGAGTTATACGCAACACTTAGAACCTCAAATGGAACTCGACCCCACACTAACAGATAACCAATCTGTTATCAGGACGAGGTTATATATCAAAGTTTTCAGCATTTTGAGGTTCTATATCAGTTATATTACATTATTTGAAAGCACAACAGAGCGGTTATCTGAAGGTACGGGTTCGAGTCTCGCCTGAGGTTCCAAGTTTTATGGCCAACTCAGCATCATCATCGATATCGATAACATCATAACATATCATACTTGGTAAGAAATAAGAATACTATGACAATTTATTGATTATTTTCATCAATATGATAGATTATGAAGATGAATAAAATTCTTGTAGTTATAAGTCCTTACGAGGCTTGTGGTCAATCAATAAACTTGAATCCTCATCCGAGACTCGGCCTTACATCTGTCAGCTCTCTAGTCTGGTATGGTTTTTTTATACGTTATTGACTGGTAGACAACTACGGAACATTTACCATTTTATTAAAGAGGAACAATAAGTTATAGAATTTATCTCACAAAAAAATTCAGCACCAAGTTTTTTTCCTCACAGCGATTTATAAAATCATTTAGGCTAAAGTTTTTATTTATTTACATTTATCACCGTAAATATATGCTTTTCCACTTAGTTTTTATGTAAATTTTACTTTATACCACCTTAAGAGGTTAATATTGAAATAGAATTGAGGTTGAATAGAAGCTAAAGCAGTTCAACAATAATTAATGTGAAATGAGTTCGATTAGATTCACTGGTGAGTCCTTCAACAACTCAAACGACGATAGCTATTACTATTTGTTTTCTATCAAGCAGGATAAGTTATAATGGTTTCGTTTGTGTATCCCTGAAGAGTGCTGAGTACAGCTTAAGCCTCAGACAACATACAAACAACAATATTAACTCTCATTTAGAAGAAACGATCTCGGTCCTCAAATATACCGTATTCCTTTACAGATATTGTTTTATTTTTATCAAATACTTATTATGATGGATTGAATCGATACGGTATTTACAACATAGAGACCTCATCTGATAACCTGATTCTTATCATATCTTTAACTTATCGATAAATGATATTTTCCAATGATTTATTGTTATACTTGTTCTATGTGTATTCATTAAGCTAAGAAATTGTTTACAAAAGTGGTGCGTGTTGATGAGTACTTACTTATAGCTGCACTTATTTTCCGACGAACCTCCATGTTTACACAACGATGGCCAAACAAGAATATAGTATAATTTTATACTTCCATTATTTGTTACGCTTTAATTTTTAGGAGGTTGTTGTTAGATTTCAATAGAAATATGACATCATTAAAGCATTAACGTTCATTGATGATGACTCATTGTACCTCATTGTATGTTTTCTTCAAGGTTTTTCAGTTTACGACAGCGTGTATCCTTTACGATGTTGTTTGGAATCGAAGCAGTATATGTAAGAAACTTATTGTTCTTAGAAAAAATATGGTTTTTTTTTTCGCTTCCAATAGCAAATTTTTGTGTGTTGAGTAACGTCGATCAGTGGACGGAGGTTACGAGGTCACCACTTTTCGCTCAATCGTATCCTAACTCGATTGCCCTCATTAGTTGAACAAGACATCTCATCTGATTAACGTCATCAAATCATTGCTAAAATAAGCTAAATAACTAAGTAAAAATGTAACTTCATCATTTTGGTATAATGGGCGTGACCTACAGGTCTCTATAAGGACTAGAATTGCATTTTTTTTTTGTGGAACTCATGGAGAAATCGTATTCAGCATGACTCATTTCGCATAGGAGGAGGTCCGCATCCATTGCTCAACGACGAATGACGAATTTTATTGCATGTTCTTTTTCATTTTCAAAGCTATGAAGCAGTAGTAATTACCTGCATATTTAAGATAGAGTAGATGAGATCTGTGAATGAGGATGAAAGGTAGAAAATGAGGTGGCATTTGAAAGCACTCTGAATATTTTAACGCTTAATTTCAAATATCAAAGTATTTTTCTTTCAATATAATTGTAATTGTATTTTTATTCCTATAATGGTGTCACAATACTTGCAATTATGCTGAGTTGACCACAAGACGTCGAACCTCTGACAGAGTTTTGAAGCTCGAAGTTCCTCTGAGTTTCAAAGTTTTGTGGCCATTCTTACCCTTTTTTATATATAGAACAATGTATAGGTGTATATCGTATACACCGGCATATATATATATATATATATTAATATATATCGATGTAGACCGTGAATATATAAATATGAGGGCAGCGATGTGCTTAGCTAAGTTAAAAAAGCTCTCAAATTATAAAGTGATATTCAAGATAAGGCTTTCGATACATTTGAAAAATGCATGACGTCACTCATACCAAATTGAACACCCACGGGGATGTTTGAGACTTCATTATGAGCAAGATCTAATCTCTATCAGTATCATAACGCTTCGTTTTTTTTCTGATGATCAGAAAAAGATCATAGAGTGGCTTATATTTTTCTCAGCCGATGAGTTTAATGAGAGTTACTGTAAGCTTATTTATAAAAAATTGATTGAAATTACTTGGTAAATACATGTGTTATTGGTTTTCCATTTGACTAGAGGAATTTTTTTTCACTCTATGCGTGTACTCATAGAAAAAAAAATATTTTGATCTGATCGAACTCGTCTTCGTCAATTTAGCTTATTACTTTTTATATGGTTATTTATTTAACAATAATCTCGAAAATACCATACAAAATAGATCGGCATCAAAAAAGTCTTCCCTCTCCCTCTTTTTTCTTCTGACGTGTTATCTAATCCATTTTTCTTTTTTTGTTTTCCTTGCAATAAATGAAAAACGAGGAGGCTTAAACATTTCAGGATTTTCAATCATCAAATCTTCAGAATAACTATTCCACTCTTCAACTTCTTGCTCTAATCATTTTAACTCTAACGGTTCATCAGAAAAATAGTAATTCAAACCATAATCAACATTATCCTGTAATTTGTCACTCATGAAAACTATATGAATGAGGTCCATAAGTGGAAATGAAGAAACAAAATAAACAAACAAACAAACATCAGTTTTTCCTTAATTTGATAGCGATTCATCTCATCCTTCTAGTCGACTTCATAACGATTCGACCACACCATCTAAAGAGAATGTTCTTCGGCTTCTACATAGTAGTCATGAAGAAGACGCTAAGCTGAAATTGAAATTTAAGCTGAAATTTCCCACAGTTTCACATGTCAGTGCTGTTTTCTTCCTCATATTAGTCGGATTTGAAATCATCTCGTACAAATATGAGACACAGTTAGCATATGAGGTTAAAGTCAAGAATTGAACTACGCACTCTGTTACGTGTTAGTGCTGCTACACTTCTAACCTGTTACGCCACACTATCATTTGCCAGTTGAATTGAAGTGGTTTTCACGAAAGCTAAACACGAACACGAAGCTAGACTTTTAAAATTGAAGTAAATTCCTATATTTACCTTTGATGATTACATTATGAACTGAGAAAGCTTAAAATATTAAGGAAAGTCACAAGAAAAAAAGACATAAGCATGCAGAAAAGAGTGGTCCCATGTTGAAAAATACATGAACTATCAAATATGTCATCTATGTTAGAAATAGATCACCTCATTCTTACTGAGAAAAAGCACAACCCTCAAATTATTGTAATAGACTCATAAATGAAAACTCATGCTTAAAGCATGGACTTAGATGATGCCCAGAATGCGATATTAAAATAGATCACGGGTATTTGACGAATTCACTTCAATCTTTGAGGTATTTGCTATCAAAGTGAAACAGATTTTGAAATATTCTTGACTAGCAAAACTATTCAAGCTAACGTATAATCAAAAATGACGATGAAAAAATGCCAGCGAATCTGCTCCACACCAACCTTCATGGAAATTACCAAAAAAAAAATCAACTAGCATTTCATTTAAGCACTCAAATACCAAACCGAGTGATATGATAATCACTAAGAGTTTCTGATAGAGCTTCGATGAAATTCGGTCTAATTTGAGTGGCCGATTCGTGTATGATCTAATAGTGCTCCGTCGAGACTCACAACATCGTCGGCATCTCCTATTATAATTGAATTTGGTATTATTCTAATCGTCGGAATACTATCTAGTTTGCTTTCTCGTACCAGAATAACCGTCAGCTCAACTTGCATACTATTAGATCATAAATGGAAATTGAGCTAAGAAAAAAAAATTGAGTGGGCCGAAAAATCTAAGCATCTACAGTCATGAAGAGTGATCAGCCTTTGATTATGAGATATCGGGCAAGAAAAGATGGGCACTGGTGTTGATCAATCACAGAGAGATGTCCCATGTGTTCATCCGAAGGTAATTTGGGCGTGTTTTTCGCCTGCACATTGACTTGAGTTATGCAGCTTCTATCGACTCCATGCTTTTCACCTTTCCAAATCATTCTGATGCCAATTCGCTGACATAAGACTGACATAAAGCTTTGTTTCCTTGAGGGCGGACTCGAATTGTGGTCTGCGTGACACGTAAGTACTCACTTTTTCGTTGTGTCCCTCTCCCTAATCTTTTTCAATACTATGGAGTTTTATTGTCTTACCTCAACGATAATATGTGTTAATTATGGCATTTTTTATTTCGAATAAATATTATTATGCGGTTTTTATCTACAATCCTTATTTCTATCTATTAAAAAATTGAATAACTTAGTTTATTTAAATTCTTCATGTTGAATTACGTTGAAGATTTTAGACCTCTGACGATAACAGAAACTTTGTTTACGCAAAATTTATGATGTGACTAGAATTGGCAGCTTCTTCATATTGAACGCTACTCAGCACACTTAAAATGCCAATTAGGCTTCTACTAGATTTGCTCCATTCATAATATATCATATCGTAATCTGGACAATTGAATTTATCCTCCATCTGTCACTCATCCACCCCTTGACTCCGCCTACGAGGTTTTTTTTCTCCCACTGAACGTTATTGACTATTATACGACATCATTTTCACTTTAAAACTGCCCTTATTCTTACTTGATTTGAATTATTTTTTCACAGTTTCTTCAGCCTTTAGCGCTGAACGTTTTTCTGATGCCAACGAATTTCTTTGAAATAATTGTTATTCATTCATATTTTTGGATGACGTCATAGAAGAAGCTTTCATTTAGGTAGTGTGTTAATATAACAGAAAGAAACATAGAAAGTTTGGTCGTGGTTGATTAACTTACCAAATGAGGTTGTTCAAATTCTCACTCATCCTGTTCCTGAAGACCTCAAAAGAACATATGCTTTTGATAAGTTTGCTTCTTGTTAATGTATAGGTCATTACTAACGAGAAGTATTTAAAATACGTCCATAGCTTTAAAACAACCTACAGAAAGTCTAGAAAAGAATCATGATCCTAACGTCATAACGAAAAATAACCGTAACAGTACTAGTGCTACCGTAAAAAAGAGGGAAGCAGCTCAACAAAGCGGAGTATGTAGATAAAAAGCTCAACAATTAGCTACCATCTGAAAAGCATAAGTTGGCTCGGCATAGGCTAGTAAGGAGCTTGAACACTCCCACGGTGTTCAACTTGTTCAGCTTCTTGAATAACTCGTAGATGTTTTGAAACATCTGTACTATATTCACACTTATCAAAATGTTTGAGCGTCCTTCAGCTGCGCTGATATGATATCAGATGAAGTATTTATAAAGCATTTGCATGTTATAGCGTAATGGCCGATAAAACTCACAATATTATTAGCTTAGAAGACTTCTTTTGATGGCAAACATAATGTTTATTTGTTTATAATGTAAACAGTAAACAACATAATAGCATAAATAATATTGTTCACTAGAGAGCGATGAATGAACTGTATGAAAGTGTATGGACACTTATAAAACTCTGTATGGATTCGTTAGAAAATGAGTTATAAGAATCATGACAATAAATAAAATTAGACGGAAACTTCAAAGACAATAGGAATCGGTCGCTAGTAGCTATTAATCAACCAGAATGCATAATCCTAGGCCAGTAGACGTTCCAACAACCCAATTCCCTTGTTCTTCTGATGCCGATGAATCGATATCATAATAATCAAAAGATAAGAAACAATCGATCAATAGATATTGGTAGTCTGAACTCACCCAAAACTTAGACGCGCCCACAGTCGTGATATCATGATGCAGTAGAATGCGTGTCCTTATACTATACATATAAATCAACGTTTAAAGCTTAGATAATGTTGTTATTTAGGTGTTAGGTAAGCGAATAAAAAGCCGATGAGAAGGTCAGATTCAGCAAAACGTGTCATCCTGAAACATCCTCTAGGAGATATACAAGAGAGAAAATTTGAGTAGAGGATGCTTCTGATTTGAAGTCATCGCTAGGGAATTTATTGTACTTCTGATTTTGAAACTTTTTCACAATTTACCGTAAAGAAGGATACTGTAATACCGTAAAGAATACCGTACCGTAAAGCACGATACCGTGAAGAATGTGTGCTTTTAAATTGATTATGTAATCGGTTACTTTCGTGGTCTACTTACAACTTTTTTCAAGCTTTTCGGAATGAAAAGAGGTTTTTGGATGCTCATTTCTTTATGATGCGAAAAAAATCACAGAAAAAGACGTGGATACGGTAGTCTGTATGTGTACTGTAGTGACATATGTACTGATTGCATTGATATCAATGCATTCACTTCTCTTTTTTACTGTATCACTTCGCAATCTATTTGTGTTGTTAAAATTCTATGTAGCCTATCAACATCAGGTTTTTATGGTACAAATGGACGTCTATTTGGATCGAAGTAGTTTTTTACATGAATAAAAATGAAGAAGACGTCTATTTGAGCCATTGAGTGCGAAGTGATGTTAGTACAAGTTTTGCAACACTGCTGGAGTACCATACAGAATGTTGCAGTGTAGGACGGACAGGGCTTGCTAAATAGGAACTCAACGGTGAGAACGATACGTGTTTACACCAATGCATGAAAATTGTGAAGCTTATTATGGTCGTCTAGATCTACTCATTAACAAAAATTAAGGATGAATTAAGATGATGTTCTTTTATACTTGATATTTGTTTCTCATCAGAAAATCCGAAATAACTTTACTCGTTTGCTTTGCATTTTAGCTCCTGTACTAACTAAATTTAACTAATTAATATTTCAATGTCACAATCCGCTTTCCCCACATTGTTCGGATCTCAGCCACCCTCAGCCACTACACTCTTAGCACTATTCATTTCAACCTCACGAAATTGTTGTCCATGATGATGGTCTTCTGAGTACATGATGACATCTGCTGGAACCATTCCATAATTATTCAAGTATTCAGGATCACGGAATGGGTCACGCCAGAATGTTTTAAACATTTCATGTGATACACGACACACTTCATTTTTGGTTCAAATCTCTGACATCAATCTCATCTACTATGAATAATTTCATTTGGACAGGAAAATGAAACTGCCTCTTTTGAACATCTCGGCGTAGCATTAGGTTGATGAACATAATTATCCTCATGCTCAGAATTAAGCTTTAATGCTTATCGAACTACTTAGTACGACTGAAAATTTCCTCTAGAGGCTCATACAATGCCATTCATTAATTCTTTTTTTCAGTAGAACGATTCACAGATATCATTTATTCTGACTAAAACACGTTATCATAATATTGAATACTTAATAAATAGGATATGATATGATTAGATAAGCTTTAGCCTTGAGTAATCCCTTATGATGGAATGCGCCTACGCATTCGAGCTCAACGTGATGTCGTGGAGGTGGTTGAATACGACCCACGTCTATACAGCGACTTCAGTTGAACACACTATATCAAATCAGTGCTGTACCTACTCGGATTTCTATGCTACGAAGTCAACGACTACGTCGGACTTAGTAGGGTGGAGGTGACAGCAAACCTGCGCAGCTCTGCGTATCCCTGTAGCACCTCCATCACTACGCTATGCTCACCTACTTCTTACAAGATATTTTCAACGGTTAGAAATTTAATTAATCATATTCCTCTCTTAAAAAAATTGAGAAACGAAGAAATGACAGCCATGGATTTGCAGCCATGAGTTTGATAAGCTACGAACTCATCACCAGTACTGTTCCTTTTTAAGTTGATGATCGCTCGTTTTTGATCAACACCTAATACTGTACTTTGATTTATGATGTTTTTGATATTTGGTTTTCCTTTAGCTTCATCATGATAGATTTAACTTATGAATATTAATTTTCATATCTACAATGTTAATATGTGAGTCTAATTCCACTCGATGTCATATGAGGAGTTGAATGAGCATTTGATAGACAGTCCATAAAAAAAGCTGATCTACTAAGACAACAATAAACTGATGACTAAACTACTGTAAGAAGACGTTCCAAATTGAACCTCAAAAGTTATATTATGCTTTTCTTTGAGTCAAATCGCCAGTTATAATAAGAGGTACTTTGTCGTTTCTCCTCAAATCAATAAGCATTACGTGAAAACAAACGAAGCATCAACATTAAATAACGTTATGACAACTCTTTAACATTTCATCGATGAAATCGTACTATTGTGACTCCTCAGAAACCAATTTTCAATGAGGGTAATTTTTTTCCAGATAAATCACTTGAAAATTTCCCTCAAACCGTATGTGTTACTATTTTGCATATCAATTTTGAACGAGTTTCTAATGTTCAATCATAAATATAAATATTAATAACATTTAATAAAGTGTTGAGGAGCAACTCTACTTGGTATTACTTTAATTGATATTTTTTACACCATATTTATTACTTTTGTGAAAAATCAATAATCGATCGATTTCAACTCGTTTCATCCTGTAAATGAAATCATTGCATTCGGACGTTTAAGTGTTTTCCAAGCCATATGGGTAGATATTCAGTTTAGTAAACATAGCAGTTAATTGAGTCAAAATCCTATAAACAACAAAGACTCAAGTGGATTCTGTAAAGAGAAGAATTACTTATGTAGAGAAGTTCCACTTAAATGAAATAGAGAAGAGTTCAGCCTGAGGTTCCAAGTTTTGCGATTAACTCAGTATCATTAGTGATGTTAGGGAGGTAAGAACTCATCATTATAACCTACCGTTGATGATAGAAAATTAATAAAATTACTATGAAAAAGATTGAAAAATATTTACTCTTTGTGTTTCCAAAGAGAAAATTGCGTCCAAATCGTTTCTGTATGCAAATGGGTTTTTTTTCTTAACCCTAAACATTTCATATAGAAATTTTATTAAGAGTAACGACACTGTTGAAATAATATAGGTGGAAAAGAAGCAGAGAAAAGAAATCTTCTTAGTGAAATGAAAGCTTTGCAGCTTTTCTTTTTTCTTTCTCCCTCATCAAACCCTGCAAACTTGTCTAACTACCAATTTCCTAGACCGAAAAGGAATGTATTAAAAAAAAAATTAAGATTTATGTTATGAAAAAATCACTTGGCATAATTTAACTCGTATCTTTCACTCACCCTCATACGTTCGCATCTTTGAATGGAAGATATCCCTCACGAATAAGCATAAGGATATTCGTATGTAAACGACACTTAAGTCGAGAGTAATTATAAGAAGACAAATTATATGACAGCTTGTGAGGGTTGTGCTATTGCAATGATGAAAGCAATTCATACACAACATCGTCTATGTTTTATATTTACTAGTTAAAATTACCAGTGAGTCATCCTCAACATCAACCTCATTATTGATTATTAGTAAAAAACCTTTAAAGAAGTAATATCCCATAAGCTTAAGACTCGAGTTGTTTTTTTCTTCTTTTTCGATAGAATAACTATTTATGCATTTTCCTCATTGGATTCAGAGAACAATCATTTCTATTTCACTCAGACCATATGAGGTCTATTTAACTAAATTTTGAGTTAAATGGACGACTAGTATTTGTTTTCTGTTGTGTGAAGAAGAAATAAACTATTTGTTATTTAATTCTGTAAAGTCACTAAGGAATTTTGTTTAGTTGAAAAAAATCGGCAGATTCTTTTAGTAATGAATCGAGGTCAAATTGAAAATCAATAGAATATCCCTCAATCATTCAAAGTGAGCGATATGAATGAGAAATTTCACGTCATTTTTTTTCTGCTTGCTCTAGGCAGCTTTTTCTTAATATTAATATGTTTTCTTGCCAATCTTTAAATCATTTCACATGAAAAGAAAGTGTTGTTGTTTATATAAATACTTATTGACAAACAATACTATACCCGTTTTGCTTAGTGATTAATCAAATTGAGTTCATTATGAGTTTTAGATTAAGCCGTATACTTCTCAACAATAAAAGCAATATCAGTTTTCCCTTTTACTTCTTATTTCTTTTTTTAGCAAAAAAAAAAATTTAAAGAAAACTATATTTCATTAATATTTACAAGATTTTCTCAACGTAGTTTAAGCTACCAGTAGCAACAAGCTTTTTAGAATGACTTTCTTAACATTTTCTATATCATTATATAAGTATATGTATGTTGTATGTGTATGTGTGAATGCATATG
>KN716265.1:65590-110116 GCA_000816705.1 Dictyocaulus viviparus | reverse complement strand
GTGTGTGTGTGTGTGTGTGTGTGTGTGTGTGTGTGTGTGTGTGTGTGTGTGTGTGTGTGTGTGTGTGTGTGTGTGTGTGTGTGTGTGTGTGTGTGTGTGATTAGTTCATTCAGATAATAGTTTTTGAATCTTTCAAAATAGTTCTTCAAAAACTATTTATTTTTTTTTTTATCAATTTATATATCCTTATAGACTTCTGATACAACTTTAAAAACATATATATATAGGTCAAAATAAAAAATACGTTTTATACTAGCACTAATTACTATTAAATTAGAATATTTTAATAATTCTGACTAAATTAATCATCGTTAGGCCGCGTAGATCATCAGGCTATTGATTGGAGATTTGTTGACTATAAACTCTTTCTTCTACCGTATAGCTCAGAGTACTGTAATCAATAAATCGATGCACTTTGTGTCTTTACATGTATTTTCTTATTTTGTTCTATATTATTGATTATTTTAGTTGAATCATCTGCAAAAAAAATGATGACCCTCTAATCCTCATTATCGATTTTTTCTTAAGAATGATTTCAAGGAATTCATGAAAGGTCACATATTGAAGCTTGTCGATTACCATCAGTTCAGATGTCATACAATTTCGAAAATGTGTTTCTTTTTCCAGTTACATTATTGATTTTTTCGTTTTTTTTTTTCTATTTTTCCTGAACTTTTTATAACTATTTTCACGTCAGACATAGGCCAGACTCTTTTTCACCTTCACTTTTCTACAGTCGGAAAAAGTTTACAGTAATTTCCTCCATAACATTTGATCATTTCATCAACTTGCAAGTCTCAATGGATTCTGATAAGATACGATAGCTTTGCTATCAGCCAAGATCAAGAACCACCCATTTAGTGAATTATAATGATTAATCAATAATTGTAAACAAAATACAAAAGCACCCAATAGCAAAGCATTTTAATAAACAATCTTCGAATGACGAGAATAAGTTCAGATCACTTCAGTTGACCTCCTTCATAGTACGGAAGGTATTCCAATGTGCATAATGAAGAGAGGATATGAGAGGACATATTGAAAGTTACGTCGTTCTGTACGATAGAAAATTATCCGTTCTAAGAGAATTTTCGTACTTAAGAGTCATTTTACCTCTAGAGTTCATCTAAGAGTAAATTTATGCATTGCAAAATTTGCTGTTGTAGTAGAAGAACTCATCCGGAGTTATAATTCTCCTCATATCAAAAATGAGTGCTTTAACTTCTAGCCTAACGACTCTATACTTATGCTGTCTGATAAAATCTCATTAACTTGAAATTTCCTTCTCTAATGTTTTCAAATTTATTAAAATAAATATTTTTACTGAATTTCACGTGAATTGTCACCAAGAAAAAAACATCCGTCTATGTAAAGAAGTTTTCCAAGTAGTTAGGAGGAAAAAAAGCTAAACAATGAAGCGAATAGCAAGCTGAATATGGCAGACGTTTGTATGCACGTGTTTTTTTCTTAAGAAAATCCTTTTGCTTTAAAATGTTCAGTGTTTTGCAAATATCAATCAGAACATTTATCAGTGTCTAAAATCTTTTTCACAGATTCTCAACATTCTTATTATATTTTTATAATGACAACCTCATTATGAAAGATTAATGAGGTTATCTAATTAACTCAATTCATCATCATTTTACTATATACGGCTAAGAATATTTTATAATGAAGTATTATTGATTTGCAAGCTTGGATTGTTTCAGGACATCATGTTCAACATTTTACTTTCAATGGCTAAAGAGAGTTCATCGGATTGCCCTCAGTTCACAACACCAGGAAGTGAAAACTCAATTATTCTATTACGTTTTTTTCTGCACAGAGTTTTTTCTTCATCTCACTAAATTGAAAAATCTTGAAAAAAGAACTCTATAATAGCTATAGACATAGATACAGTTTTTCATATCTCACAATACGTACTTGATATTATGCAAATGAGTTATGGCAGCAAAATCCCTCATAAATAGTACAATATAATTTAATCTTACTATTATTTATTTTCCTCCATATCATATTTTACCTCCTCAATGATATCTCTTATAAAGAGATATCGATTTTTTAAGGTTGATCATCAAAAAAAGAAAATCTATTATGAAACTTTCTATTATAATAGTTCATTCAATAGGATGGTACACATCTTCACCATTACCCTCGTTAGGAGGGATATTTTTTTCTGAGTCACAAAATAATTGTGGTTTTGTTAAGGATCAAGTAGAGATAACCTCATCAATACCGTTTACAAATTACATCGAACACGGATACGAATACTCGAACCGTATAGGTAATTTTTTTTGGGTAATTTTAGTATCAGGAAAAATTGAATCGATAGGACATGCAGTTCTGCTACTGCGAGTTTCTACTTTAACTAAATACAGACAAAACTACGAGGAGAAGAAATCTCACACCTCCATAATAAATGTCCTCCGTATAAATTGATGGAAATAAATCATGAAAGAGGGAAAAGTTGACTGATAACTCACAAAGGAGTACAACAACGTCAGCACCCTCAACAATATCGCTCTGCACCAAGCAAATGATAACCGAAGAACGAAAATCACATTGTAGCTCAATCCCTGTCGACATTCAATGATTTATGAACTCATTGAAATGAGGAAATAATTCATAGTAAAAATTGCTTTTCTTTCCACAATTCAAAAATCAATATTGAGTAGATGATATTTTTCCAGGGAATAAATCTTTTCTATTATTTTAAGTATCCGAAAATTTTCAGGAAACTGAAAAATGCATTGAAACAGCTGCAGGAGGACTATTTGAAATCTAAGGACTCGAATCCAATTATGCGGTATATGAAATTACAGCAGAGTGTACGAGACGTAAGTACTAGAAGGTATTAACTGATAAGACAAATAAGTGAAAATCATAGGAGTAAAATAGATCACTGTAAGATAAGATAGGGTTAGAAAAGCTTAGCCGTTGATCCGTCTTTATGGAACGCGACATTATCATAGAATCGTGGAGGTCAATGAATGTAGGCTCAACAACGACATACGGTGATCAATTTCGATCGATTCAGTGTTGCATGTCCTTCTAGATTGGTTCAATTCGTTGATCCTATGGAGGAAAAGCATTAAGTTTGCTTGTCGTGAACTCCAGCCATCAGAAAAACTCGGTAGAATATCTTATCACCGCGCTACGCATCCCCTATACAAGAACTCCCAAGAAATAAGTATTGGGAAAACAAAGACAATCAGTTTCTCATGACATTATTTTGCTCCATGAGATTACGAAATCAGCTTCTACATAATCTGAATAAAAATGTTTTTCAAATATTCAGGTGATTATGGTTGAAAAACAATACTGGAAGCAAATCGATCTACCTAGTCAGGATGCCACTGAGGAAACAAATGAATATGTTGCAAGGTATGCTTTTGTTGACAAATATGAGGTGATTGTTTATAATAATAACAAATGTATAGAATATACAAAATACGAAATAGCTATGGAGAACAGGACAGGAAGAACATAAAAATTGATAGTGGGTAACACAAAATCTCTCTTCTGTAACAATGTCTTACTGTGCTTACCGTAGTACATAAAATTGTTCTATGTGTTCTATCCTTTCTGTTAGAGTTCCCTCTGCGTTGTGGGACCATCAATATTGTAATTGCAATCTATGAGAAGAAAAAGCTTCTAACTCTTGAGGCATAAAGCAAGAATAAAAAAACGGACATCTACTAACTATTTATCGGCTAACGACAAAATATAAATCCTTCTATTACGACAAATGCTTTCACAATGAATCATATTCACTGCACATGTGCTATAATTCAATTTTACACCAATAAATATTCTACTTGGTCTGTCGAGCTACTGATCGTGAGTGCAAATCCCCTTATGAGGTTCAAAAATTTGCGTTTAACTTAGCATATTTATATGGATATGAGGACACCATTATAACCAAACATAGTTGATGGAAAATAAATGAAAATACTATGAGAAATATTCTACTGTTAACACACCCACAATATTTAACGTTATTTTTATATTTAGAATTGTTCAACAACTTGAACAAATGGAGCCTCGACCTCCAACACAAGGAATAGGGGCGTTATTAAGCTCAACAGTGATGGGAAGAAACATTGAGACAAGAGTCGACCAAGTTCTTTATGATTCAATAAAAAGTAACGGTTTACTTTTCACTCAATTTGATCTACTCTTTACATTCGTTCTTTTCTTGTTCCAATATTATTATGAAGAGCATCAAGTATACTTTAAGGTCGAAAAACAGAAGAGTTACAAAAAGACTGTGAAAATATGTATGCACAACTGTACAAGTTAATACGGAAATATCAAGGTCTTAGAAGAATCATTAAGGTAATTTGCATACCACATATTTCTAAGAAAACTTTTGGAAGTGTACCTTGTAAACGAGAACTCACCGAGGCACGTTAGAATTCCATGCCTTCAAAATTTGATATCTGCCAGATGTATATCTCGTATAATAATGCGACCAATCATTGTTAGATGATTGATGCCATTCTTTTCTTTTTCATTGTTATACTTTTTCGCTTATAATACACATCGCATACCGTAATCCAAATTTCAGGATCTGTGTGAAAAATACAACGCGTCTCGATTATATCCAATCATTCCACGATATTCTATGTTAAAGAAAATGATTAAAACGGTTTTAAGAGCACCAGAATTTGCCGATATCTGTCATGAACAATTAGAATAAACTATATTAAAAATAGCAGCAAAAGTATAATCGATTTACAAAGTGATAACAAACATGTCAAAATAAGACCGCTTTATTTTACAGATATTCGTAAGACAATTGTTTTCTATGCATATGCTAAACATAAACAAAAATAGTCATACACAAACAAGAACACTTTAAGTAAAAAATAACATCAGTGTGTAGCCTCATCTGTAATCAACAAATCTCCTTCAACGAATGGATAATGGGGAATTCTTGCTTCGCTTGCGATGACAGTGGAGCGTTACCGTCTCGAACAACAAGCATCACTTGTAAACCTGCTTCACGAGCTGCTATTGCCTCTGTAAATATACACCTAAATAAGACAGAATATCCCCTCACAATGCACTAAATCCTTTTAGCGGTCACCCTAACAATACTTTTTCAGTAAATAATAATCATAACAGCAAAGTGCAAGTAATTATCTAATCCTGTTGGCTCTACGACATCCATCATAGAAACTTGTTCAACTACTCAAATGAAAAAGTTGTACTTGATAGATCGTACCTGTTTCAACATCGGTAAGAAAAAGTACTTCCGACGGGTTCACGTCAATTTCTTCGCAAATCTTTCTGTACGACATATAATCGCTCTTCAGACCAACGTTAGTGTCAAAATATCCAGATAGAATCTAAGTAGTAATTGTACATACATTTTTAGCACTCATCGAGGACGAATTAAAAGCACTTTAAATAAAAAGGAAAAACACATGAAATGCAAAAATAGAGCATCTTGCAAAATCTCAAGATGAAAAATAGTTATTGCTTTCAATTGTCGAAATCTTAACGTATCTACATCAACGAGAGAGAAAAAAATGACTAAAAATGTATACTATACGGGAAAACGCTGATAAATTTTTGATTATGCTGAGTTTATGACATCGACTAAGATGAGGTGTTCAATATTTGGACGATGACTTCTTCAGCTACAAACAACGCCATGAATACAAATCACAGCGACGACATTATAATGCAAGAAGTAGCAGAGAAACAAATGTTATTAGAGGTTTTTTTAAAACTGACTTTTATTAGAAAAAATTAGAGTTATAACGATGGAACAGAAAATTAAATTAAGCAAAATGGAGCACTTCAACCAGAATCGAACCTTTGATTGCTTTTCGGAGTACTGCACTACTCAAGCACTCAATTTGATCACCAATCAATTCTCCATTTAATTTCATAGCGTGACAAACTTATCTCAATAGTTCTGATACCATAGCGGAATTAGAAACTATAAATTCATTGAAATAGCTATAACGATACTTCGAGATCCCATCTTATATCATCTCTTATCTTAGCGCTCAACTGGTAAGCGATTAACAGCCTCGCTTTTCACTTGCAGCTGACGACCCAGATGTGCTACATAGTTAGTACATCGAGGTCTAGCAAAATAAATATACAATTACGATTTCGAGTTTAGGAGGTAACATCACATTAGTCGTCATGTGAAAACAAGATTGTGGCTATTTTATGCATCGCTGCTGTTTAAAGCATTTCACGTAACCATTTCTGTTCTAAACTTTTTCACTTTACAAAATGGATGAACACAAGCCAAATCCTTATCAATTATTAGCTTGATCTTCCAAAACTTCTCCGGACTCTCTAAAATACGTCAAGCAATGGAGCGAATCGGTTTCAATTAAAATGTTTACATTGTAAACACATTCATCTAAATACTATAATAGTACTATTACCTACAAACCAATACATTACAATACGAATTATTGTAAAAATGCACTGATGTCATTAAGATAATAAATAACTGGCATAAAAGCATAACTAACCTCTGTAATATCTCCGACTACTGAATGGCTGAACAACAATTTCTGCGCGAGTACTGAGCCTGAGGAGTAAATATAGATTGGTACTGATATCGATTGTAGAACCGGCAACACATCTGGATAGATACTGAATATGAAATATTAAAATATAAAACATAAATAGTATGAAAAAAAAACGACAAATTTTTCGGTTATCAATAGAAATGTAGTAGAATTTTAGGGAAAAATCTTAAAATATGAAATCAACGACTTAATGTTTGTGGTTTACGATTTGTAAGACCGTTTAGTGATATGAATTACAAACATAAAACAGAACGTTTACTGATTCAACCTCGTTGAAAACGACAAACCTCGTAGAGGGAAGAAAAGAGAGCCGTAATATTATGAGCTAGAGCCGATCTTATTTATTTTTATTGCCGCAAAATAGCGTGTGATTTCATTAGTACAAAAAATTGTATATGCAATAATAAGCAAAAAACATAAGAGTATGAAACGATTCAAACGGAAAACTATTGTAAAAAAATAATGTAAGTTTGAAAAATACGAACACAATCTTGCAGTTGAAATTCCATGTATAATAAATTCGAAATTTCTCATAATACGAAGATTAATAAAGTACCTTACGATTATAAAATATGACACTAATGTTAGTAAACAACAATTAATGGCCTAACTTACTGTCCTATTATCATCCCTTTCTTGTACGCGTCTTCCCAGATCAAACCCTGCAGCTCTTTCATTGCAGTAACCAAAAAAAAAATTACATTTGTAATTAAGTTAAGAAATTTGGGGTGCAAAATGACGAAAAGTTTTTGATTTCAGAGATAAAAATAAATTAAATAAGAGCGTTCAAGTATTGGTAAATCGACAAGACGACACGTTAACTACTAGAAAGAAAAGTATGAAAAAAGGAAAGCTTAAGTGATCTCAATGCGCTCAGAAATACGATTTCGTTCAATGAATTTCATCTGCTATAAATATTTCCTAACCAAAATAACACACAACTAAAGTGATAACATGTTCAAAAGTGAAAAAATTACCTTCTTATCAATATTGATCCAATGCTTAACATTATGACTGACATCAGCTATGCAATCATCCTTAGAGCTTCTCACTATCCTAAATTCAATGACAATACAATTAAAATCACGCCTAAAATATAACGCTAACCAAAGCAGCACCAGCTTATGTTCCGTCAGAAAAAAGTAATGTGAAAATAAAATATAAAACGGGAAATATGAACACAGTACGCAATTATACCGAATATTATGGTCCATTTTCGATTCTCGTTTCGATGTTTCCTCTATATCAGCGATTATTCTCGCTAGTGATGGATCTTCAAAATGATCACGAACAAAATCTCCAACCACATCATACGCGTATGGAAATAACGTATCCTATAAAGAGGGAACAAGTAAATCTTGTCACAGTGGTGGAAGTGTCATAGTGACACGCAAGCTCGAATCAGATCGCTGCCAACCACCAGGCCGGCCATGCCCGCCATTCCTTCAGGGTCGGTAAATGAGTACCGAAGAAATTTTGGTAAGATAACTAGCACTGACTTGGTGAAGAGTGGTCAACTCAAGTCACTGTATACACCAGGCTGGCATTTCACATCACGTTGAACGCGAATGCGTAAGCGCAAACCGTCACAAGCGATTGAGTAACGCCAAAGCTTATCTTTCCTTGTATAATTACGATGAATAGTATAAAATCGGAATGTTAAAAATGTTTCGAAACAAGATATTTTAAGATATTCTAAAAGTAACAAATCATGAAAAGTTATTTGGTACCATTAGTACGATAACAAGATATACAAGTCACAAAAAAAAGAAACAAACTGATTTGAACTATATTTCGAACCTTTACAAATGAAATGCTGGTTATGGTCCCTTCAATGTCGAGCAGAAGTGCTGAATACTTTTTCATAGCAAATTGATTAGATAACTGATAACTGCAAGAGAAAACTAAGACGAATTAATGAAAAAAGCGACTCAGCAGATAGAGATCAACAAAGAGAAAAAAGCACCAAAGAAGATGATCAGACTATGACCGAAACGTTATCAAACTTTCTGGTCAAAAAAAAAAACCTCATTCATAACCAGATTTTCGTTCCACTATTCATCAAATGTGAAAGGTAAAAGCCAACTTGAATTGACTACAGCAGAGTAAAATTAAATGTCATATAACACACGAATAAACAATTATATTTTTTTAGATAACCGGAATACTAAAAAATTCAAGAAAACATGAACAGCTCCAACACCACAGAACTGCTTGATTACTTTCGCCTCTAGCAGGAAGATCTTTAAAAGACTCAACACCTAATTTGCTAAAAAAATTGACAGTACTTCAATGCTATTAAAATGATAATGGACATTTTCTGATTTTCTTTTCCGATAACTTGAAAGAAGACAAAGAAATTGAGAAATTACGGCAAATAAATAGCTAAAGCTTGCTATGGACATTACGTCTGTAATGCATTATCACGGTACTGATAATTGTTATCATTTCGTACTATTGTAGGTTCGGAGCTAACTAGACAAAAGGCACATTACAAAAATAGCAGTGATTTATAACTGAACACAGTACTCCATCCTCTTTTTCAAATCCAGTGAACTAACTCAGTCATAAGAGAACAGCTAACGTTGATATATCTCTGAGTAACGTGAGTTCGCCACTCTTCACCAAGTCAGTACTATGTATCTTATCCAAATCACTCTAGTACCAACTCGTAGTGCTTCAATAGTACCAAAATAATTTCGCCATTCACTAGATTTAGTTGAATCACTTCTGAAACAAAACAATTGATCTCCATTTTGAATGATAATTGCTTTACATTCCTTAAATCCTTATTGTATTTAAATAACGAAGAGTAAAGTAATTACTTTCTGGAGTACAGAGTGTAGTAAAGGATTAACATATTTCAATTTTAATAATTGTCTTAACCTTAACAAAAGCTTAATTGTGCTTTAGGGAGATAATACATTTATACTGAACAATTTGCTTTTATTACTCTATAAATAACTACTGGAAATAAGAAAAAAACTTAGTATAAGACACGGTACGTTCGTGACTCAATCTAATAACTCCTTTCAAATTTCCGAATAACATGATACAACTAAAATCCTGTAACACTTACTCAATTGCAGTCAATACAATGAGGTTGTTCCAAAAAAAGTAAGGTTGTTCCACAAAAATAAGGTTATCTTCAAGCTGAAAATAGACATGACTGAGTTACTATGCCAAAAACTTGCATTTTGTTAATAAATTCTACTTCCATTTGTAAAGTTCACATTTCATCAAATATACATAAGAACAATTGAGTAACCTGATAACCTCTTAACTTCTCAATTTTCTATCAACCATAATAGGTTATAATTGTTTTGTTCAAATATGCTTAATGATTCCGAGTTAATTGCAAAACTTGCAGCCTCACGAGGAACCCCGCTCGAGGTTCCATGTATTGCGAATAATCTGGCTTGCATAATTCTTAAATTACAGTCGATTCTGGAGAAAAGGTTCAAAAATAATTCATCACTAGCGTTCCTTTGTAGAGTGTAAACTTGAGTTCTGTACGTAAAAAGCACCAACAGAAGTAATACAGGAATTCATCAGGAATCCATAGAACATAGATTTTTTAATAAGATCTTCATCATTAAAAACTGTGAGGAAAAAGGAATGAATGACGAATAAATTGGTCAGAGCATCAAAACAAGGCAAAACACTAGGCATTTAGTAAAAGAGCCGAATGGCCCATGGTGAGAACTTCCAAAAGTTTTTAGCTCGTTGATGTAATAATTATAATAATTGTAATTATAATTAATAAAGCAGAAAATAACGAGTGTAAAATGAGAGAAAACTATGAAGCGGAAACAACAAATGAAATAGAATGAAAACGAATAAAATTTAAATTGAAATATTAACAAGTTAAGAAAAAATCAATCGACTAAGAAATGTTGTAGGAAATTCGCCAACTGATCATCCACATCAGTGGATGAGAACTATGAAAAATTCGGTGAATGTGACAAAAATATTAAGGATTAGTAAGGTGAAGTTTATTATTGAAATGGAGCACTTTTATCTAAATGGAGCGCACAAAACACCTGTATCAAGCACACGATAAACATTTGGTGTGTTTAAGATTTCTGAAAGCTTGTAACTGTAGTAGACTTATTTCAGGTGGCTACTTTCTTTCATAGATCCACCAACCAAGAAAGGTTAGAAGCTGCGATCTAGCGAGTAGAACATGTAGTTCGAGATCCACTTGTTTATAAGTTGTCGAAAGAACAAATTTTACATATCGAGCAATCTTTGGTTCTTTCTTCGTCTTCTAGCTTTTCTACTTTGGCGTCTTCGTCACTAAACAAATTCGAATTGTGTTGGCATGTATTAGTTATACTCAAAAGCTCCTGTTTTGTACAAGACATAATCCATTTTATTTTTTTGCTCTTATTGAATTATATTCGAAAAATTAATAGTTATATATCACTCCCTGGTCTATAGATCGTTCAAGCCTCATTATATAACAAATGACCAATCATAAGTTCTTTTTATCTGCCGGAAAAATTTATCGAACTTACGAAGATTATGTGCTGAAAATATCCTAAATGTTGAATCCATTCACAATAATGTAACCACATGCGTTTGTGCTAACCTCTGAATTAATCCTTGGCTAGTACAGGTATTAAAGTGTATCCGACTACATGAACTCTACAAGTGTTATCTGATTATGTTTTCAGTAGCACAGACGAAGTAACCTTGTCAGATAGCAATACTATCTGAAAGATTCTTTTGTAGTCGGATACACTTTAATACCTGTACTAGCCAAAGGTTAACTCAGAGGTCAGCAATACTATCTGAAAGCTTCTCTGAAAACTTTTCACTAAGTGTACTTTACTATTTTCAACCACCCATTCATTTTAAGTTAAAAACCCTTATGGCAAGAAGATACGGTAAAGCATAATCACAGGCGAAAGGTAGTTAATCTTCAGGACTTTACGTCATAAGGATATCGCATGAGGCTTTCACAATTTTAAAGCTACAGCGAGCACACCTTAATGGTTTCCAATTTCATATCTTAAAAGAAAAATCAAAAGACCTAGATATGACGTAGGCTTCATAACTAGTGATAAGATTTTTAGCATTCATATTTTCGGTTTTCCTAACTATCAAGATTTTGAACGTGTAGAATTCATATCATGTATCCTACAAGGAGTGATAAGGATGACTAGTACAAGACGAATAGACATTCTTAGAAGTATAGCAATATTTTGCTGTACTACAAGGTACTTGAGGAAAGCAAATTTCAGACATAAGTGATGGAGTGATAAAACGTTGATATGAGGTGAAATTGTCTCGTTTTTTGGTATGGTGAGCATTATTGGTCAAGAAGAAACAGTCGCTTGAAGTAGCTTTCTGAGAAATGTTTTGCAATAGGTAGTACAGTTATTTACGAAAAATCTTAAAATCTAACTGAGTCCGTTCTGTAGACTTCTTTTTAAGGTATTTTAATAGCTCCTAGAAAGTTGGCCTATCTTTGACGTTGATACCCATCATTTTCAATATAACGCTTTATAGTAATCAAATATATCGTTAACCAAGATCTTTTGAACAACTTATTCGCCTACATCTTTATTCCACATATTACGTCCTCAAATGTTGCGGTAGTGTTGAAAAAGTTAGTGAGTGCTTTCTCAGCTAAGAGACACTCTTCAGAGGCATTATTTTTCGTATAGATAGCTTGCACCGACAGTATCCTCATGAGTATTGGCAAATGTTTTTGCGAATATATAAACCATTCCTAGTACCTAATTCGTCAGAACTTTATCGTTACGATTTCATCAACCAATCCTTCTAAAATTGCCATATCGATACGTGCTTATGCTATCAACTATGTCTTTTTTTTTCTCCAGAAAAGTAACTACTCGCAGATTTGTCACAACCTTGTGAATTTTGTAAATCGTACTAAACCGCATACTATGTAATTCTTTGTCGCCTGATTATAATTTATGACGATATAGACAAGAAGAATCCAATATATCTCTGACCAAATTGACTGCTTCGGTTGCTTCAAAATCTCATGCATTAACATCTCTATAAATGTAAAATGTAATCCAATACAAGAAAACAGATACCGACTTTATTAATTAATGAACCATCACAGCCAATAAATAACTCATAGATAAATGTCGTAAATTATCAGCAGCTAGATTGTTTCTTGCGGAGGTTATCAGCCAATTTATCGAAAAACTCAAAAGTATTCAGGTAGTCTGATCGTATAACACTGAAAAAATCCAATCCAATAAAGAAAAAAAGTGTTTTTATAGTGGTAATCACTTACTTACTACTGCCTTTAATACAAATAGCGAGATCTTTAGTAACAAACCCTTGTTCCATAGTCTCAATACATACCTTGAAAATCAATAAATACGTCATTAACATACAAGAACATTGAAGTTTTCAATATGTTGACAAACCTCTTCGAGATTTTGAGCGAATTTCGCTAGTTCAGTATTGTTGTCAAGTCTAGCCCGATGAGATAAACCACGTGTCCAAGCAAAGATAGAAGCTGAAACAAGTATGGATTCGTATTATATTAACAGTATATTTCTTATTACTGACGAATTTGGGTAATGGCATGTCTTTTGTTATTGACAAATTTGATTAATAATCTAACCTATAGGGTTAGTAGATGTTTCTTCTCCCTTTTGATGCTGACGATAATGCCGCGTGACTGTACCATGTGCTGCCTCGGCCTCAATTGTTTTACCATCTGGACACACTAATACGGATGTCATTAGGCCCAGAGAACCATAGCCTTAAAATATGATCATTATAACGAAATTAGCTTTAAGTCCACACAATCGAAAATAAGAATGACTTGCAGCAACATAGTGAACCACTCACTATGTAGTGCAAAATTAAATTTATGGGTAAATACTAGGTACTACAGTGCAGAACGAACCTTGTGCAACCGAATCCGATTGTACGTCTCCATCGTAATTCTTACAAGCCCAAACAAATCCTCCCGCACTCTTCATAGCTTGAGCTACCATGTCGTCAATAAGACGATGTTCATACCAGATACCAGCTGCTTTGAAGTCTGATTCGTACTCCTAAAAGCATACGTACTCTTAATAGTAAAACAAAGTTGAAGAACAAATAAAACAATAGAGGATCACGTTTCTATTAGTGATCAACATCCTTCCTCTAGTATCGTGCTAATATACAATAGAAATCTTTGACAAATTGTTAGTTTTACAAGAACGGCAATAGCAAATACACGAATGGATACCTTATATATTTCAGCAAAAATGTCCTTGAATCGTCCATCATACTTCTTCAAAATAGTATTTTTGGTAGACAGATATAACGGATAACCTCTCTGTAAGGCGTACTTAAAAGACGCATGTGCGAAGTCCCTAGATTGAAAGGTGTAATTGGTATAATTAAACAAAAGAAAATTACTACTTACATAAAATAAAGTATATAATTACATAGTAAACAGGTGACAGGAACCTAATCACATAAATCAATATATATCGGCCACTGAGAATATTTGTGAAAGCAAAACTAAAACATTCTGCATATTTCAAGCTTACCTAATGGAATCATCGGTGTTATACATAGAAAGAGATACACCCGGTCCTTTAAAGTTGAAAACATCGTGCTTAATCTCAGCAGAACCATCAGCAGGAACAAACTTGATCTCAAGCTTTCCTGGTCCTGGCACAACAAAATCCGTTGCCTTGTACTGAAACTTACTAACTAAACACAAATTACGGTGGATTCTAAAAAGACTAAAAAATTGTAAACGTGAAAATTTAATACGGACTTGGTCAGCATGAGCATGACGTCCAATTATTATAGGTTTTGACCATGAGTTTACAAGACGTGGAACATTCTTCACAATTATTGGTTCACGAAATACAGTTCCTGGAAATATTTTCTCTCACTATGATGATAAGCCACTAAGCATTTATACAAAAAGTCTAAATGCATATAATAACTGTATAGTTAGACCCGTATAAAACATTGTATCAGAAGATTGGATGTTTAGAAGAGAAAAAATTTTTCTACTTAGTCAACAAATACAATTGGTTGCGTATTAGTACTGAAACATGTTAAAGAGTATGTTCCAAAATTCACCACTTATGGAAAAAACATCCTTCCGACGTCGATTATTTCAAGAAAAAAAATCTACTATTTCCGTAACTAGGTCAAACACCTAATATCGTAAGGAACAGCTTACCTCCGAGAATGTTACGGATTGTGCCGTTCGGCGACCTCCACATTTGTTTAAGGTTGAATTCTGAATTCTGGTGATAACTTTTTACCTATGATAAAGAAATTGGGAGATTACCTTTCATACGAGCCTCATCAGGTGTGATGGTAGCACACTTCACTGCTACATTGTACTTCAAAGTAGCGTGTGCTGCATCGATTGTCACTGTAACAACTTATTTTAAAAGGGCGTTTGTGATTTTGCACGCAGAATCAAGCAAATGACAATTAATTTCTGAGTTACACAGTAGAAATATACTTTTTTGACAGCCACAGAGAAGTAATTGTAAAGGTTATGTTTGAAATCGTGACCGACCTTGATCCTCAGTTTTATCTCTATTTTCAATCCCTAAGTCGAAGAAGTGAATATCAAGATCGACGTAAGGAAAGATCAATTTTTCTTTGATCAAGTCCCAGATTATTCTGAAAAGAGAAAACTCTATACACTCAAAAAGTTTTTTCTTCGATAAAAAAAAACATTAGTCATACTTATGAAGATATCGATATTTTAGGAAAAAAAAAAGTAATGCACTACAACCTATAAAAATTAGAGTTCACAACGTTGTTTCTAAGTATATGATTCAAAAGAAAAAACTTGTCCCTCTAGAAATGATGCGTAATTAGATGTTCGTTCGAGTCTCATTATTTACTTTACTACAGCATTCATTATTACAACATGAACGACTTTCCAAATAGAACCTCAAGTAATGCGTGTTCTCTCACCAGTTAAAGCTCTTATCACTTAGAACTCAACTGTTTATCAATTTCAACGAAAAAAATACGAATAGAATAAAATACATTGCATGTATCAAGAAAGCAGTTAAAGAACTGTTAATCATAATGTTCGCTAAAACACTGGATGTCTGAACAACGACTACTATGAAAAAATTTCCGTCGGAACAATCTACTGGCATTTCGGAAAAATTATGATGCGAACTACAAAGCTTCATTAAAGGCAACAAAACGGAAAATGAAAAAATATATAGTTTAAAAATAATCTAGTTAAATACTAGTTTTGACTACGTCTCTTATGAAAAATTTGATCAACAGAGTAAAAAACATTAGCGTTTAGGTAAAATGAGAGCATCCATATACTTTTCCCTTATGAAGGCTCATATTTCAATCTGTATGGATAAGTTCACGGAACGAATAAGTTTTTAAGGGTTACGGTGGATTTCAGAATACGTGAACACATAAAGCGATTTATAAATTACCCACAAATGATTATTGAGTGGTGTAGTGTTCACGCGTACGGTGGACTACCACTGACTGTAAGTACTGTCTGTTTTATTATGTAACTCATTATTGTTCCCGTACATTTTACTTTGTGTATTTGTTTACTCTCAAATTCAATTCTTAACTCAGAGTCGTTTGTTATGAAAAATTCTGATGAATTCCGCTTATATGGTGCAGTAAAAGCAACCGATTGACACGTGTTATGGTTTTGTTTCAGAAGTTTTTTTTCTATACCTCGTCATTTCATCTCCTTGCATTTCGACTATACTTCCTCCTTTTATTTTAGCCACCATTTCGTTTTTCTCCTCTTTCTCACTTGGGTTACCTGAAAATTCTATCGATATTGTTATCATGAATAGAATTTTAGAAAACGAAGAAAAAATGAACGAACAATTAGTGCAAACGATTTGAACGATCGAACAGACAGTGTTTAAAATGTGAAGGCTGACGACATAAACTGATAATCAATGACGAACGGCAGTGTGTTTTGCTCGACAATTGTCTGCTATTATTCTTTATTTGATTTTTTTTCTGTATATACTTATTCAAAAATGTTCTAAGAGTGAGGTTGATTTGAGTATCAGTACTCAAATATAGTTGAAAGCATGAAAAGAACAACAAAACATTATCATAAGCTGGTAGTCATTATCTGGTTTGCAGCTTGATACTAAATGATGATTTGTTACTATCATCAATTGAAACTGGTAAAGTGGTTGTGGTGTAAATACCTAACGGTGTTATTTATTGATATGGAAGGTAGTGTATACCTTGATAACTGTTTTAAGAGAGTGATTTTCAGTTGTGAAGATCTTCAGTACAATTACCATACCAAAATTGTTCTTAGTAAAATAATGAATAATATATAAACGAATTTTCCTCTCAGTTTAACATGTAATGAACGGAAAAGATAAGAGGAAAAAGTGAACTAGAAAAATGAAAATGTCAAAAAATGAGTCAATAGTGATTACGAACAACATGAGTCAAAAAACAAGGAATGTGCAGTTGCCATGGAATCTTTGGATTTTCTAGCTTTAGAAAAGCGTACGAATAACTATACAGCGTTACAACGAATACTTATAAGTTTCAGCTTCACTGTGTAACTACCGCTATTTCTTTATAAAACTATCTTGTTGTAATGTACTATAATCCATTTTAGAATTTAGTGGTTTATAAAGTTGAAGAGAAAAAGTACATGAAAAATTGTCAGAAATTATTGATTCTTGTTTCTTTTTTTTCAGAAGTAGCGATAGAAGTTTCTTTGTTGTGAACAAATCTTAAAGATGATGTTGAGTACGTAGGGAACGACTTTAATGTTTCCTTTATGATGAATACCCTTTAGATAATGAATTGATTCAATGATTGGTTGTATTGGAGAAGGAGAGAATAGTTGGGATGAGAAACCCTTGATTGTATCCTAAACAACGACGCTGTGTTTGCCCTGAAAAGAACATGGAATGTTGATCGAAAGAGATAGCAAAATGTTCAATCGACATGACGGAGCGGAGCGGAATGAGAGAACGAATGGTTGGGTCTGAAGGTCATACAGAGAAAAATCGACTTAGTGCAAAGTAGTCGCAAATACTTGGAACAATTGAATACAACGAGGGTATCGAATGGAAGCAGTTCTTAAAGGAGAATGGTGGAGGGCTAAGCTTCAATCAATAAATATATGAGCAATTATGTAATACCATATGCACGTAGTGTCGACGCGTATCCCGGAAATTCTACCAGCTCAAAGTGTAATACATATATATATTTTTATATGGAAAGTAGTTTTTTCGCAGGATTGCTCTACGACACAGCTGATTTTTTCCCACACCATCGTGCTGCGAGAATTAAATTAGCCTCATTAAGGTGCAAGCAAAACTCTCGCGACATGTCTATTATGTGCTGTTGAGCGACACTTTATAAGAAATTAGGGTTATATTGACTACTAAAGACAATGAGGAACTTTACGTGGTTACTTTGTTGGTCAGTATTCAGGCGAGTAATGCGAGCACCTGTGATCTTCCATTCGTTTTCTTGTTCTAATCAAGTCCATGGTGGTGGTCTCTGACGTATATGATGACACTAACGCGACCCATTCAGGAAGATTGAGGAAAATTGTCTGTTGAAGGAAGGAAGCCTCAGGAAGAAGCAAAAAATAGGTCTGGAGGTTTTCTTTTTCTGAAATCAAGGACGTTTTGTAATGCACATGTGAATGTGAATGTGTGGTGCTGTTTTTTAATTCACGAAATTCTTACCGATTGCTTCTACTGTAATCTTCAATCATTTTGTAATCTTGTAAAATCATCATCTTCAATCTTCAATCATCATTGAATTGTTGTCATTCAGTTGCCATTTTTGTACTATGAAATGTATGGTAAGTGTTAAAGATAAGAGAAGGATTGTGATTGTTCAACGAACGGCGAACGAGAAGTTACAGAATCCATTGATTTGAATTCCATCTACGGTTGTTTCCATCAACGAAAACCATAACAGTTGCTTCGTGTGATCAGAAAATGTCATGACAATGTTACAACTTTTACCATACGAAATAATGCTAATTTAAACCTAATGGATCTTCTTCGTCAGTATTAGTGCCATCGATTACTGTAATGAAAACGTGTTTCGGACCCGACAGATAAAAGGACAATACGGTCAAGGTCAACAACTAATATAGCCGAGCTAGAAATAGTTCATGATGTGTTGCGGGTTTTCAAACTCCCTAAGATGAGTTTCATTTTTATCATATCGATTTCCGACGATTCAACGCTTTCAAGTATAACTATATCTACCGACTGACTAGACAAAGTAATTAGAGCTTACAGGTGTTTCTGTGAAGTCTACTGCTCGATTAATAATTCGAACTGTAATGAAACTATAGTAGATCTTCTTGTCTATGAATTCATTACTTGTTCAGTTCATCTGTTCCAACTCATCCAATCTAATGGCGATGGTACACAAATTTGTTACCTTCGAGCGAATTCATTTGCGTGTACCTTCATCAATCACTTTCTTGATCACTTCGTCCTCAGTGCATGCTCCAGAACATGAATGCACTTTAACCTTGTTAGATAACCATCGGAACGAACTCTTGGTATGCTAAGTGACTGCATTACGCTAATTTCTGCGGTTCAATTTAGCATTTATTAGTCATTCATTTGACCCCTTAACATAGTGTGTTATGAAACATTCGAGAACCAGAAACATTCTGAGGGAAAAAACGTTCCTCTTTCAATAATCAATCTCTTTCAAAAAAAACTTCATTCAATATGATGCATATTTAGTTGTGAAATGACAGAAGAAAAAAGTGTACTTCATATCATTCACATGAAATCTACTGTATTACACATAATGACAATTAATAGTTATCTTGTATAAGTACATAATTCAATGAGGTGAAAAAGATTTCAAGAAAGGAAGAAAAAAGCTATGAGGGAAATGTAAAGAGGGAAATCGAGAATACAGTAGTCGAATCAATAAAGGACTTTCATGTGATCTTTAAATTAGCATTTCAATAAAGTCTTGCTTGTTTTTGAATTAGTTGCGTTATCCGGTTCAACCGTTTGATATATACACTTTTCATTTGTGATAGTTGTTGGCTTCTTAAAAAACGCTTCCAAATTATTTTCTTCCGGTGTATACTGAAAGAAACCGTTAGTTCTAGAAAATTCACCTCATCCTTTACCTTATTCAAAAATTCACTTGATTTACCGATTTTTTTGAAGTGTATTTTCTTTTATAGACAGATTTTTTCCTCAACTGTCAACATTTGAAAATGAGGCTAGAAATCTATAGTGCCTCTTTTCTTTCGGTCATACTATATTCTATTGAAATATTTTACTAGACAAAAATATTTGTATGGACATAAAACCAAATCGTATTGATTGCTATTTGAGGGTAAGGAAAGGAACGCAACTCTTTTTCTATTTTGGCACTAATTGGCATCGTTCCAAATCCTAATGTTTTTTCACTTCAGTTTGACTTTTTATTGTTGAAAAACCATTTTCCTTTACATTATGTTTAAAATCGTACCTTAACGGAACAGAAGACAACAATATCCTCCTTTATTGGAGCTGCTGCTTTACGGTATATTTCGATTTCAGCAACCTCCTCAGTGTTCACCGTTCCAAACACCGGATTCACTCTAGCAATTAGTGAATATTATTGGATACAAATATTTTTACTTTTACCTCTCTTTAGCTTAGCATGCTTAACTCAGATATTATGCTAGACGAAAATCATCCATGAAAGCACAAATAAATCGAATTCTTTTCGTCTATTCTTAATGGTCCCAAGTTGATCGCTGAACCTGCACCATCAAGCGGTACTCCAACCTCCCATACAAATTGTTTGCTAGGCTACTGAGGACTCTTTCAAAGTCCTCAGTGTGCGACCACTCAATGCTTTACTTATTATTTCATTCAGCATCATTGGGTATAGAAGAACAAATATATTATATTTTACCATAGTCAATGAAAAATGAACATGACAAATTGGATTAAAAGTGCTATTACAAAAGAAAAAAACAGTGTGAAAGGGATGCGTAACGCAGTGGTCGATCTGCCACCGTGGTGCGATAAAACCGAAACAGCACACTGAGGTTGTGGCCGCACTCAAGTCTATCAATCTCGCCATCCTTCTGAGATTTATTAATGGATAGCAGAGAAATCTGCTAGGCGAGGGTCGGATTCAATCATCTCATTGATATCCAGTTGAACTCAAATGCATAGGTTCATTCAGCCATCAGGGATTGATCAACCCCAAAGCTTATTGAATGAAGCTGAAATGAAACTATTATCTAATCATATTCGTTATTTTTATTCAAACACGAATATGTCTAAAATTTCGAGTTATCCCGCAGTTATCAGCTTAACTGGATGCAATGCCGATTTCAGCTCACCAAATCATACCCGGTGACGGACGAGTGCTGATAATGGCACCCACTCACTATATAAGTGAAGCGTTGAGAGGTTGTAAAGCAAGGGCCCCTGTAGTGTAATGGATCAGCATGGCAGATCGGGGTATCTGTAGGTACGGGTTCGAGTCACGCCTGAGGTTCCGAGTTTTGCGGCTAACTCAGCACAATTACGGACAGTATTATTTAATCACTGCTGTTTTATCATATCACTTTCACTAATGGACTAGTTGCTGTTTATAATAACTATACGTGATAGTTTGAAAAAATTGAGCTCTTATCAAGGCATCTGATCAGTCAAGTATTGATAGGCTTAAATGAGTTTATCGTTTATTCCAAAACGAGAAATGTTTAAAAACCTTTGCCATACGAAAAATTTCACCTAAAAATGTTATTGTCTGAGCATTTTATTTTGTATGCCATCCTTATTGGTGTTCTATTGGTGACTCTGAGAATCTGCAAAAAAACTACTATAAGCGACATCCATGTTATTTATTTATATTTACTTGGAAGTATTAGATGTAAACATGTTTACAAACTCATCAATTATTCGATTATGTCATTACCTGCTTTCCGCCCTTTTGATTCCATACCATCCTGTTGACATTAAACTCAAGCTGCTCCTCTTGAAAAAAAAACTAGTAAACACATTTTTTAGACTCCTAAAAATTCTTATTCTTCTACTAGTATCTCTATTGGACTAGTCCGACGTTTCTATAGCTTCTCTAAACCTACGGAATGGATCGCACCAATGTCGCCATGTATGCAGAAGACCACCACCATGGACGACGATGGGGCACACGACAAAGAAACGAGTGAAAGGTTGGTATGGTTTTGCGTTAAGAGTGATGACGGGCCATCAAAGTATCCAAGTAAGTTCTTCACCTACAAGACTTTATATATGGAGCTGAAGCTGGAACAATTGCTATCAGCAGAACAGTTTTCTAACAAAACTTCTCTTATGCTTATTTGCTTAGTGTAAGGCTTAGCATCTATTACGTCATCGCTTTGATTCAATGAAGTAAGAAGTTGTTAAAGGGACCATCTTACAAAGTGAACGTGGCTTTCATTTCATTGAAATATTTATTGTTCTATAAAATTTCTAAGAAATCATGCTTAAATGTTAGGATGCACTCTGGTTTATCAATACTGCATCAGTTATCAGTATTATTTTTTAAAGCTAATTGATGTGTACTAAAGCAAACTAGATGATTTAATGATAACAGTCTCCTATCAGAATGTTTATCGAGATTGTAGAGTAGAACTCTTATAGTTAAACAATTCTTCAATGTCCATCATTTGTAGAGCAATGAGCAAGAGCAAAGAGCAACCACTTAAATGTAAAACATGTAGCTAGGAAAAAGAGCGTCTACATGGAAACTATGAATGAGGAAGAACAACAAAACAATCATAAAGAGTAAATAGGAAGACGTGTACCAGATTGGCATATTGTAAAATCGCCATGTAAAACTTGTATGCTAAGTATATGTATTGATCGGTTGCACTTGGTATGCTATCGTACATAGGAAATTTCAACTGCTTACGTAAAAATAAAATCGAATATCTTACTTTGCGGTCCACCATAGCAAACTCGGTCGGTTGGAAGCTCTTCATCATTACTGGGGTCTGAAATTTGCATAGAAGTGCGAATTTCCTCTCTGAACAAAATATGATAGCATCTGTTGGATGACATTAAGCTTTACATATTCGTAAAGCAAATCAATCACAAGTATAAACGTGATATTTCTTAGAAGTAATGATAGAAATGAAAGGCTAAAGCGTGTTGCGAAAGTTCCAACCGAAATAAGAAGCTGCATACCTTTTGGAATAGAAAAAAATGGAGCAGAATCGGCAATTGCTCTCCTTGCAAAACTGCTAAGATCATTTGGTCTTGGACAATTCCTTTGGTCGTTGTCTGATGTAGACTGCCTTGCTTTCTGTAACATCCCCTCAACTGGTAACCATCAAACAATCAACCGTATGTAAAAAGTGCGTATCGATCAGATTCATCTAAATATTTATTTTAGAAAAACGATCGCATACCTCAGATTCTTTATTCATCTGACTTGAAATGGAGTGAATTGAAAAATGAGGCATTCTTATTGACTTGATGGATGAAATCGTTATTGATTATACAGTTTATGTTGACGATGATAACCATGAGTTGATATTCATAGAAACGTATATGCACTTGAATAACTCTGAATTCATGTTGAGGTTTGTCCTTGAGTTTCGTTTGAGGCTGCAAGTCTTACGACTAGCTCAGCATCATTAGTGATATTTGGTTAAAACCATTATAATCTATCATAGTTAGTTGAAAATAAATAGAAAAAACCTTATTTTGTTCTAAAATCAAAGTAGTGAAGGGCGTTGACCTTTCAATCCGATTTGTCTCAGAGGTTAAATTTTTCTTTTAGTAATTACTTTATTTCTTTATCGACTACCATTCTTACTCTCTACATTTTCTATCATAGAGGTACGGATTCGAGCCTCGAGTGTGGTTTCATGTTTTGAGGCAAACTCAGACCGTGGATATCAATCTAGTTTCTCAACTGAAATACTCTATAGGCTCTAAAAAATCGTTTTATACAAATATTAAGCCTTTTTTTTAAACTATCTTAAAATATGTGATGTAAGTAGGCGGGTATAGGTATTAATAAGTTCTCTGCTTCCATCTTTTTGGTTACATAATAATTTGAAGCGGTGACAAAAATGTAGGACTTATTAACAATCAGCTTTTTATAGACGTGACGTTCTGTTTGTTGATCTGCTTGAATCAATTTTGATAAACATGCGCTTTACAATCTATTGTTTTTATACTTACATCATAGCGACTTATAACTGAATAGAAAATAGTGACCTATCAATATGACGATCGTATGATTGTCAAGTGGTAGGAGGTGTCGCACTGTTAACACGGTAACGGCACTAGCTTGATTTTGTCTTGAAGGGACTCAAGTAATGTCACCAGATTCAAAAGTTTGTTAGCAGAATGATTTCCGGTGTTAAACAGCATTGAGTGGGTTAAGACATCTTTATACTAAATTCATTTTCAAACACCTCAATGAGTGATGGTGAAGTAACGTGAACATCTGACAGGGAATAAACAACACTTAAGCGTTATTGAGTAAGCGAACATGTTGCATCAGACGAGAATCCGATGTCACATGGAATAGAATGAACGCTTGTTCGTATAATCAAAGATGAAAAGATCAAAGATATGACAACGAATGGAAATGAAGCTACACGATCGAATAATTCCTACGTATTGACTTTGACGAAACTTCTTCTAATTTGACACAAAAGCTTAGAAAGTTTCTCGATTTGTTGTATTTTTGACTTTCTGATGTTGTTCATCGTCAGATATATGTAGTTCTTCACCTTGATTAACTACAATAGCAGTGCTTTTCATCGTGGGCGGTACGGAAGTCAAACTTACTTTCGCTTGTGAGGAAATCTTATAACTCATCAACACCACAATTGTCATTCTGAATTTAGTAGCAATTCTTCTGAAATGCTTATCACAAAACATTTTACCAATAGCGAACTGGTGTAATTACAACAGTGTTACACAGATCCAAATAAGTGTAGAAAGGCTCTCGGTCATCTCCAGGCCTACCAAATCCTTCATCTATCCGGTTTAGTAAACTGTTAGTACTAGAAAATCTTGGAAAGATATGTAGAACTGACTCGGTACGGCCAATTGAAAATGCTGTGTACAACATAATCACATTTGGTCCTTTTTAACACGAATGTACAAACACACCTCACATCGATAAATCAACGGCTTATTAAAAAAAGGTTTATCCCTCTCATATTACTGGTATCGGGCAATTAGTTCTCTGTTAACAACAATACTTACCAAGTGTAAGTCAAGCAACACTCACTACTCACTGAGCAACAAAATTTCTGAGATTCTTCTTTTCGCAGACTTTTAGGTCATCCTCAGAGCGACTTCATAGGATGGGTGAGCTGTTTGTTATTGAAGCAAAAACATTTGTGGTCGCTTATGTAAACAATATGTCAGCTAGATAAATATGATGTAATAAAAATCAGCATTAAACTATCTAGAATGTGATGATATGAGGTTAATTTGATTAATTTGTTGAAGGGTATTAGGATTTCACAAGTATCCAACCTCATTCACTACCTAATTCAGCAATACCTATGGAATTTTCTTCTCATTATTTAAATAATGAGGTACAGAAATCATCTAAGATGAGTTTCTTACAGCCTTTACTTCGCTATAAACACTTATGACTTGTTGAAAGAGTCTTATAGCTCTTTTATGGTCCTCAAAACAAGTGCTTAACTCAATTTACATCATCTTATTATATTATTTAGATGGAAAAATTCATCAAACTGTTTAATGGTGTGACTTTTTCTTGTAACTCATTTCTTCCTCAAACTAAATTCTAAAATGGATGACTAAGATGAGTCAATTATTTATTACCAAAGATTTGTTTTCATAGAAGATGATGCCGACATACAAATGATAAATTATAAGCTTGAAAGTATCGAGTCAATCAAACATCGATCATTACAGGTACACTACGAAGTAAATGAACTCAATCATGCGAGCTTTTGATCAACAACAGGCGTCAAATCGAGCAGGTGCTGAACAATTCCGAATCGTTTTCATAAGTCTCTTACATTATCGTTATTCTAGGAGAGTGACAGGAAGAACAACAATCTCATGTTATGTTTGATAGTAAAGTACAGACTATCAATAAGAACTGCATAAAACCAGTATAAAAGTAGTACTCAGCATCGAACTAGTGCCTCATATCACTCGTCTTCATTCTACAGTATTTTTATCATTTTATCATCATACGTAAGACATCTTGTAATAGTCTGTATTTGAGATCATTCAGTTTTTTTATACGACTACCTCAATAGCTAAAATTTATGAGTTTCCTGTGAACTAGTAGTATTTCTGTCACTCTTACCTCTTACTACTTCTGTAGATACCCCTACCTATAGCTAAAATTTATGAGTTTCCTATGAACTGGTAGTATTCTTATCACTCCTACCTCTTACTAATCTTTTAACTGCCTAATCGTATTGTAGGAAAAAGAAAAGTTTCTCAAAAATGACGTCACTGATAAACGTTCCTGTTGAATGGGAATTCACTGATGATTATCGATGGGATTGGCCACTTCAACATAACGAGGAACTCGTTAAGGTTCAAATTAATCACTTATGAGTTATTTCTTTAAAAACTAACATGCAATTCTTGTCAATTCCGTGATAACTCTATTCTGTTTACTATGTTTACTTATAATTTATGTAAGTAAATATACAACCGAATGTAGTAATTTGTAAATAATCAATAATAATCATTCAGGTTATCGACAATGCAACACATTTTGAAGTCGATTTAGATGCGAAAAATTTCACACCAAAGGAAATTATGGTAAACCCATTTATTAGTGATTTTTCAATAATTAACACCCATATCCGTAATGATGCTGAGTCAATCAGTGAGTACCACCTGAGGTTGCGAATTTTTACGATTGACTCACTATCATTAATGATATCAGAACAAAACCATTATGACTTATCATAGTTGATAGCAAATACAAAGGAGATATTGTATGTTTTTTTAGGTCAAGTATATTTCAAACGTATATTTCGGTTCAAATAACCCTCATAATAAATGCTATCTATTCATTGAGTCCAACTCACAACAGGAGGGAAATATGCGAGTTATAAGCAATAGATTAAAGCATAATTTTCAGGTACAAGCTAATGGAGACTTTATAGAGATTCGTATGGATCATACAACTCATTTTGACGATAGCTATAACGTTACTAGATCCATCAATCGGTAACATTTTTTACTTGTTGAGGGAAAAGTTTATGAAAATTCAATCATCAATGAAAATATATCAATTTTCATGAGGTTAGGAAGAAAGAGGAACGACTTGGTGCTTTAAAAGAGGATATGCTGTTTTGCTATTTTGTTGTATTTGGAATAGATATGAGTCAAATCGTTCCTCTAATTAATCTCTCTCTGATCGTTTTTTTCTTCAGCACAATAGAATATACTAGTCTTCATGAGGTCAGAAGGAAAGCGTTCTTCTTTTATGAGTTTTAAAATGAAAGTATATTAGGATTATAAAATATATAAAATAGAATACATAAATACACTGTTGAAGCTTTGTATTAATATTGGTGTCATTTGAAAAACTTCTATATATTCCAGAAGTTACAAGCTACCTAAAGATGTCGATAGAAATACGCTTAAGGGCAAATTAGTGAAAGGTATTCTACAGATCAGAGCTCTTAAAGTACTCTAATCGACCTCAGCTTTTCATATAATACGTTACCCTCAAAAAATGATAATATAAATGTTCTTTGATCTTTTGTCATGTAGCCGATTTCTTACAAATATTACTATTGATAATCTTTTTGTTTCGAATTGAATATGATTGAATTTGTTAATTATATTAAATGTGGTGAGGTTTATAATATGCATTGCGATCAATATGTATCTTTAGCATTGCTATGTGCTTCAAATCTTAATCATCTATAGTATTTTTGTATCCTTATTATTTTTTGCTTATATATTTTTGTATAATTCATATGTATACAAATGTATATGATGATTTCATATTATTTCTTCAATAAAATTTTAATAAACACGTCTACTGTAGCATCGTTATGTGATCTACGATCATATTTTGTAAACGTATCATTGAACGGAGCGTCTGTCTATTGATATGAATTCTTATAAGGATGACATCATTTTAAAACATATATTGAAGCTTTTTTTCCACACACGCTTATAATATTAGTATGATAATACGGAGAGGTTTTACGACCTCAATTATTTGTTGAATCTAGCATTTCTATTGACCACACTTTATCACAAGCTGTGTTGGCCATTAAGCGGTTGTACGAAATGTGCATGTATTGAGTCTCAGCTTGTCTACTCGAGTCGTACATCTACCTAAGTGTTGTTGACTCTCTAAAATGATCGTTCTTCAGGATGAATCCATATTGTTCAGACTCTTCACCGAAGTCATTATGTGTTGAGAGAAACCAATATGCTATAGTGTACATATAAATATTAGTGCTTATCTGTTCTGCAACCTAAAACTGTTCTAATCCTTCTACACAATTCTGATATCTATGTATAAAAATCGGAGAGTTAAATTGCTCTTCGGAACTACATCTGGAAGTGACTCAAGTGTTTGTTGCCTTACTCGCTGAGAGAAACGCTTAATGAGGTCACCAAGTTAATAATAATGCATAAATTGGTAGGCGTCGATCAGTTCCTTGTGGCGATGTGCGCTTACGCGTTTGTGTTCAACGTGATATCGTGGAGGTGGTTGAGTGCGAGCCTGGTCTATACAGTGACTCAAGTTGACCACTTTTCACGAATTCGATGCTGTTTATCTTACCCATACTTATCTGGTACCAATTTGCCGACCCCTGAGGGACAGAGAGCATGGGAAGTTTGGAGGCGACCGTGAAGCTCATCCAGGCTTGAGTGTCACTGGGGCACCTTTTATGCGCTACTGCTCCCTCAAAGAATGACACTGTAAAAACAATAACAAAAAATAAACGCAAACACGAAAATAACTTTATGTTAGCATCAGATGAAGAAAGGTATGTATTTAAGCGCATTCGTGCATTAGCACCTTAACTGAGCACTGTGAAGGAGGACACTTCTGTGATGTCCAGTATAACTCATTCATAAAAGACCCACATCCATATCTATTTGTGGCGTTATTTATTTGAATACGATATTTCGTTATTCTATTTGCATAAAAATCATATGGTTTTCATGAATAATGTAGTGGAAGAAGCGCGGCGATCAATATGTATCTTTAGCATTAGAAGAGTCAAATGTTTCGAAGTAAAAAAGAGGAATATTTGGTGCCTTGACCAAACCTCATGCAAAAAATTTATTCAGAATTCACGCTGGGTTTCAGTGATAAATTATAGCTTGAATAGTTATCAAATATGTTGCCACGACTTCGTAATGATGTCTTCATAATTACGGCTACCAGCAACACCACGACTTTCCATTTTCACTATTGTTTCTATATTGTTATTTCTATGTAATCGATAATGATTCAATCGATATATTGAATAGATCGGTAATACAAATGTGAAGATCGGAATCACCTGAATCAAAAAAAATCCGTCAGAAGTGATTGCACTCAATTTTTTCCCTCAACAAATACTCATTTTTATCATTACAACAGAAATCTCACATATAACATTTGACGAAACGATGTGTAAAGTGATCGCTGTTGACCGAATACTTGTTCACCGAACATTCTCATAAAAAGACCACCAATTCCATAGAAAACAACGAAGAAGCTGAAATAATCAATAACGAAACGAGTCACTTACTAAGCCTAAGCCTAGGCCTAAGCTTAAAAGGAAGAACGTGAAATAGCAAGTTGTTCTAGTTCTCTTTCTTGAGGTACTGAATTGATTTAGCTTTTTTCTTGAGGTTTACCTATTATATTTTATTTCGGCTTATCAGGTTGTCGTGGTTGAAACTCAAATGTGCCGACCAAAAAGTGTACTCTGATCTTTTGAATAATCTTTGAAGTAGTTCTAAAGATTCATAAGGTGATGATAAGCTGATTAGGAGCGATTTTTTAAGCTGTTACTGTTTTGTCTACAGCAGAGGTTGATGTCGTTCCCAACTATGGTATGTTCTGTATTGATTATCAGTTGGACAATAAAAAATATGTAATTCTGTAGTGTTTTTATATTTGACCTTAACGTTTCAAAATATAGGAATCGAAGAAGCTTCTACCACATTTTTTTTTTTGATGAATAGGAATTGTGGACCGTGCATAAAGTAGAAAGATCACTTGAAAATCTTACTAGAAAGTAGTATCATAAAGAGAATCCGGAAACAGTATTTCCGTAACCTGTTATTGCTGCCAGAGGTTGAGGTAGTCAGAGGTTTTGAATAAAACCACTGATTTGAGAGGACCAGGCTGTTAATGGACAGTGTTGATTGCCATATCAGATTACTATGGTGGCGATAGAATGAGGGATGGAAGACTTTGTTTGCTTTCGGACAGGATCGAATTTTGCGCCATGCCGACCTCGACCTAAGCTTTCTAAGAACATCCAATAAAAGTACGTGTCCAATTTTACCAAGTTGAGAAAGGTTCACGATGCTGAGTTTAATTAAACTGTCCATTAACTCAGAGATTAATGAAAGTGAGATATGTTGCTAGTCACTTTGAAGACCATTCATTTAATCCACTATAACAGGTCTTTAGGATTTAAGCGCCTACATCTTGCGTTCCGTTCGGATTCTTTTGGTAGTAGTATATGAAGCTGATTAATGATGAGTGCTGTCATTTATAACAATACCTTTTTTTCGACGACTCTTCAATTATCAAGCTCTATATTATTTCTATGCTGGTTTATTTTCTAAAAGGAAACTAGTAAAAAATCATCAAAGTCAACTATATGTAAAAGATTACCAAGGTCGTCATAGTACCTTCTTTTATTGCTTCGTATGCCTCTAGTCAATGGTTACAATGAGATAAGATAAGGAAAGCTTTGTGTTGACCACTCCCTCATGGACCGCCTATGCGGAATTCGTGTTCAGCGCGATTCGTGAAGGTGGTTGAATTCGAGCCTAGTCTATACATTTAATTGAGTTGACTACTCTTCAAGAAGTCAGTACTATCTATCTTATCCAAATTTGTGCGGTACCAATTCCCTGATCCCAGAGGGATGGCAGGCTTAGCGGGTGTAGGGGGTGACAGCGAACATGATTCGGGCCGGCATGTCACTGTGGCGTCTCCATCAATGGACCACAGCATAGCTATGATTGAAACATGATTCTATTTCTAAAAATTCATAGCGATAATAACGAAGAAAGTAATTTATATTGTAGCTGTCAAAGTGCTCAACAGCATGGATATGTAACGATGACAGATCTGTGGAAAAATTTTCTCGCTTAACCGATTCTATTGTGAAAGGAACTGCTACAAAATAATAAGCTTAACCATCAAGCTTTGATAATCGACATTACTTATAAAAAAAACTTTCAGAAGTAATTTCTTATTCCAACTTGGGTAAAAGAGGCGGTAAAAACTTTACTCTTTCCATAAGTAATGCATTTTTCATGCTTACATTCCCCCAGGGACAAAAAAGTGCATATTAACAAAAAGAATCATCTTTTTTCTAGCCTGACTTACACTTGAAGACTGGCGATATGCATAGCGAATTCTGTGGTGACGACATTCTCTCGTATTTGATAGCGTGTTGTAAGCGTAGCGGAGCCTCTGAAATTCCCATTATTTCGTTTTCGTTTCAAACATATCCTTCTTAAGAATATAAAACGTCTAAATTTCATTTAATCTTGGCTATATGTTAACACAACAAACATTTTTGAAAAACAAAGACATGAGGAAAAGTTTATGAGGAGGGAAAATATGCTTTATTAGAACTAATTTTTTTGTCTTTTCCACACTTTTACATCTCTAAGTTACGAAATTTTGAACTGCCCCAGGGATATTTGACCTTGAATTTCGAAGCTCAACAAAAAATATTGATTGAAAAGCAGCGTGAAACGAATCTAGAAGACCTAGATGTTATTATAAGCTTGCTAAGTGAGAAATCTCCACTAGTTCAGGAAATGATCACAATGTTAGTGATCACTGATAAAATGACTAGCTTTCTAATGAGGAAGAAAAGGAAACCCACACTGAAGATTGTCGTTTGTTGAATCGTAGTGAAAAATGAAGTGCGATGATACAACCAAAACTGATGATAATATTCATGATAACGAACAGATTATAATCATCTACAGCACGTGGAGGTACAATACCCATTGACCACGTTTCCATTTTGAAATCCTCAGCATCATATACCAAACATGTAGCAATGACAATGCAAACGATCTATGATAACAGAAATAATTATTGATTCGAGGGATTTTACTATGTCTACACATTTTCAACCGAATATAATCATCGTATTCTACAAGAATATCCTCAATAACCTCACTAAAAACTACAGTAGGATGACTTACTGTAAAAATAAATAACAGTAATCCTAAAGCGATACGATTACTTTCATATTTACTTGATCGAATCGTTGCCACAATTCGTTCACAACATAACGCCACAAGACCGATAATCTGAATACTTCGGGTAGCTCGTTATTGATTTTTTTAATTCAAATGCTTGCAGATTTCGGTATTGTATTTATTTTTAAACGAATCCCAACACATGAATTAAACTTCGTACAACAAATTTTTGTAAAGTTTTAAATATGGCAGATAATTTTGAAAGTTAAATTATTTACAAACAAATACTTTTCGTCTATAGTTGTGCTGAGATGGCCGCAAAACTCGGGACCTCAGGCGGGACTCGAACCCGCACTTACAGGTATCCGGTCTGCCGTGCTGATCCATTGCACTACCTAGGCCCTTGCTATGCGACCACTCAAATACTTTTCGACTAACTCGTCGTTTTAGTTTCTAGATTTGTTCTCCAGAGGAGATACGAAATCAGAATGAGGGAAACTCACTAATCCAAAATTGGAGAAGATTGTAAGCAGATGTAAAATCGCATAAATATAAACAGGTGGAAAGAAATCACATGGCTTATTCACAAATGAACTAGTTAATCCATAAATCTGTAACATTCTAGTTAGTTAAATGATAAGGAAAATCTGAACTCAAGCCTTTAAGTCTCTAAGCTTTTAAGCTTTTCTATTGCAGCTGAATTTTTTTGTTACAAAAAGACTCACAGTATAGAAATATCTAGATATCGTCGAGATATTTTTAGCATTCTATTGAATTTTACCTGAATTGCAGAATACGTTGTAGCATGTAAGATCGGTAAAGTATAATACATGAATAAAATAATCTGAAGAAATGATTTAAGCATATCAATTTATGTAAGTGCATATAAATTGCTTCGTTTAGACCATTAAAATGAAATGTGTACTCATTTGAATGAAGCAAAACACCAAAGAACATTCTAGACGAACTGAGACATGTTTTCTCCTTGATCGATCCATGTTGTGGAATATGCCTACGCATTCGTGTTAAAAGAGATATTGTGGAGGTGATTGAATGCTAGCCTCGTCCATACAGTGAAACTTGAGTTGACCACTCTCCACTAGCTCGGTGCTGTTTATCTTATCCAGATTTTTTAGCACCAATCTGTCGACTCCAGCGGGATGGTGAGCTTGGTGGTTCTAAGGTTTGGTTTCGAACCTGTTTCAAACCGGCTTGTCACTGTGACACCTCCACTACTGTGCAGCGCGCTTCACTATGACATTTGAGGAATACAAAAATCATTACTTGACAGAATCTACTTACTTTCATATTTTGATGAAATGTAGAATTTATAATGTATTTAGTTTGAACATAAATTAACACAGGAAGTGACGCTAATGATAGAAGCGTGTATATCACTTGACTTATACGAAATAATAGAGGTTCAACTAAATCCAATCCTTTCTGAAATTCTAGAATGTTTGATTAGAACAAAAACCAAAACGAAAATATAAAAGTTGTTCCAAGAGAAAAAAAGGTTTAAAAATTAGTATTCACCTTTCTGCAGTCTAGATCGGTTCCATTCAAGTACATTGACATGTACTAATTAGATACTGGGAACTCAGCTGAGTTTCCTGCAATTTACTCGTTTTCAGCGGGAAATTTACATGAACTACAGAGCAAATTATTTACTGTCGAAACCTTAGTGTAATGGAATACGGTAGAAAATGGTCACAGTTACAGAGAGAAATTTTTTTCTGAATAGCTCAAAAATATCAGCCCTTAGGGTGAAACCACTACCCAAATCAACCCCACCTTCATTCTGTTAGAATCAGTAGAATATTAGAAAAGAAAAACTGTATTTTAACATTACAATAGGTTAAAATCTTCTGTGCAAAAAAGCACGTAACGTTGACGTCACATATTAGGTAAATGGGTTATAAAAGATTACTGAATAAAAATTAACTATTCATGAATATTCGCTGTAATAATTAGTAGATCAGATAGTGGTCAACCTTTCAAAGATTACTGTAAAGAGTGATCGGATAGTATGACTATATGACAGGCTTTGTATTTGATGGAAAGGCGGAGTTAATATCGGAGGTAGTTGACGTATATTGAAAGCGTTGATGTTGATGAATGCATTCATCTGAAGATAAACATGATTATTTCGGAGCGTTGATGATCAGGTAAGCGGTAACAATTATGAATACTGAAAACTAGTAATAATTCGTACGTTATAGCTTTTTCAAATTAGACGATATGAATTTTCCTCTCGCTTTCAACATAATCACTGGTTCGATTCCTTTGGCATTCCTTCAGCGAAGTTACATGTGAAGACAAATCAAACTGGCTTCATAAGAAATGCTCTTCAAAGCTTATAGGTTAAATATGGGAACAGTGGTGGAAGTCACACAGTGACGCGCAAGCCTCAATCAGTTCGCGGCCGTCATCCAGGCTTACCAAACCTGCCATCTCTCCAGAAGCGATGAACGTTGAACGCGAATGCGTAAGCTCATTTCGCAACAGGAATCGATTAACGTCAAAGCTATTTTGTCTTATAGGTTAAGCAAACATTTTGTTATACTCAAATGCTTGACGAAACGACAATGTGAATTCTAAGACATAGTAAAGATACCCTACATCACTGAGTTATATATAATGCTTGAACTCAAAGAACATTGAACCCAGTAGCTCAACCGGCGGTAGCACACCACGTTTGCTTAGGGTGCCATTCTAAAGCTTTTCATCTGTGCATTTATCATCTTCGCTTCCCACTATTGAATCAGAAAGTTAGCTAAGCTTTGATATTGGCAAAAAAGCTCATAGCCACTTTTATTTATTTCTTGTCAGCTATGAGGTTGTAATGCTTTGTTCTGATATAACTATTAATGTTAAGTTAATCGGAAAACTAGGAACCTTAGGCGGGACTCGAAACCGGATCTATAAGTGTGCTGCATTGTTGTGCTAACTGATTGCACTATCAAGTCCTTCGATATACGACCAATGAAATTCACTTATTCTTAATGGATATCTTATCAGCATTCGTCTATTAGCGCGTACGATTCGGTGAGTCGGTAAGATTCTTCTTCTTCATTTTAATGCTTTTCAAGAAAAACTAATCAATATGTAATACGATGTGGTGGAATCGATCGTTTTGCACATCTGAAATGGAACTCCTTGCTTTCAACTCCTCACTTTATTAGCTACTCTGTTGCTTATTTAGTTATTTCCAACTACTTACTTACCACTTTTAATCTTCTCACATCTATCAATGGAACTCCTTAGTTTTAACTCCTCATTTCATTAACATTGAAATTTTTCTACAGCTATCCTTTGCTTCAATTTGACAAACAAAACAAAGTTATGTGAAATACATGAAAATACAAACGGAATTTCAGGTAACAAATATGTTATTCTGGTTACTCTCTTCTATTTAGCGTTGGTTATTTCACAACCTGCCTTACTGCATTTAGATCTACCATACAGTTTCCGATCGATACTTATTTTCACTACAGCTGCACTGTCATAGGACAAGACTCTTGTGGTAGTAGTTCTTTTGAATGAAATAATGCATTATAGGGAGAAAGAGAAAGAGAGAGGGCAATCTTTTCTCTTCAAAATGATTACTTCATAACAAATAAGAAGGTTCCTGATAAATACAAACTCTTACAGATACCCAGTTTCCATAACTGAAGCATTGAGTGACCGTTGAACACGGACCTCCGTAGTGTAATGGATAAGCACGGCAGACCGGACATCTGTAGGTGCAGGTTCGAGTCACACCTGTAGTTTCTAGTTTTGCGACTAACTCAGTATAATTACAGACAAACTCTCACATTCTTCTCGTTTTATAATGATTCTAACCTTTTTTTTTCTTTTATACGTGATATTATAATGTCGAAATTCTCTGCGTTTTATAGAATTTTCTGCATTCTAGAAATCTGAATTGTACTCAGAGTTTGAATTTTGAGTGAATTTTAAGGTACTGAGTTAACTTTCCTCTATAATGTAAATGATTTGTATATCTAAGCGATTGACTTGTATAGTTTTACTTCGTACTGCTGCCATGAAGTGTTGCTATCTAGTAAATTTATTCACCTATCAATTATTTTGTACCTAACATTTATCAGCTGAAGCTGACAAAGCTGCTTACGTCAGTAGAATGCTATGTTTTCTTTTTAGATAACAAACTCGGATGTGGATGTGGATTTTTTTTTTTAGATATTCAATTAAGTTTTAAACGATCTTTGGCTTTATCTTGATCGAAAGAGCACAGACGGTAATTACCGTAACCGCATAGTATTTTAGTACCGTACCGTAACCAGTATTTTACCGTATATCTTATTACTGTAACACAAAACGATTTAAACATTGTGCTGCTTAATCTGATCAGTAAAAATCATAAGTAGAAGTAATTGTTGCCATTTTCTTTATTATATAAATTATTGAATATTAGCAAAACATTCCTTTCCACTTTTAAAAAACGCTTTTTTGAGATTTTTAAATGAATTGATTCCTGATTTTAAATTGATCAATTCATATCAGCAACAGAATGAGATAAGATAAGCTTTGGCGTTGATCAATCTGTGTTGCGGGATCGCTCACGTAACCATTTCTGTAGCGTCGAAGAAAATATGAGAATCCGTTTTGATAAATCTCAACGGATTACGGTACGAATGTATCACTCATAATACGTATAGAGAAGCTGTTGAGTAGTTGACATTTTTATTACAAGATACGTTCATTTGAAGATACTGAAAATATAATTACTACTTACAATCTATAATCATTATTATAAAGTGTTATTGAAAACTAGAAAATACGTAATAAGAAGCTTAACTTTGACTCAATCAGAATGGTTATTGTTGTAGAGAAAAATTCAATCCGTTATGATAGAAGCCGGAGGCTATAAGTCAGATGAGCTCCGACGTTGTTTAATCCTGAAGGGATGCAACATCCATACGTCTTAAACGTGATAGAGGTGAATGAACGCTAGTGTGCACAAGATGTGCAATCATTACAAAGCCATTGCTTCTGTCGTTCGATATGAGTGAGGTCAACTGTACTGTTAAGTTCACTTATGAAATGAAATAAGAATAAAAGTTTCCTCAGTGTAATAAAATTTATAAAGCAATATGATTGCCATTAATATTAATGACTTCCTACCAGCATGAGGGCAGCTTGTATATTCCATTTCTGTAAAGTATCTCATTTTTTATGTATAAAATTCTATCGATGAATGTTTGATATTTCCTACATATTTTATTTCTTACCTTTTAGCAAATTTTGTAAGGTCAAAAACAAGTAAGAGTCAAAGGGTGGTAAGTTACAGGAGAATGGTGGAGGCGATAGAAGTTTTCGGTCTCGTTCGGTAATTCGTCGAAGAGTCCTTAAGGACGAATGTGGCCTAACATTATAATGATGCACTGTAATGTCTATAACGATAAACATTTCTGTTCTTTTCTCTTAGTCTGCTGCCTTAAAGTCATCTAGCTTCTAGAAATGCTTTTCAGACTTCACATACAAAACATTTTCTTGTGAAAGTGAGTGAAATTTGATTTTGAGGTTGAAAGGCTAGGTATTCTGAGTTCATAATATGCTTTGATACTGCAATATCTTTGTGAGTAATCCACTTTTTATACTCACTTGTTAGCCGGTTTGACACCTCTCCTCCTTTTTTTCGACTGGTTGTTGTTGTGACCGTATTATGTTGTGATCAACATTATCATAATTTGATATGTTTAACAATGATAATATGTCATTGTGTTTCTTCTTGATGTATTATTATTGTTAATCTTCATATATTGAGTGATATTATTGTCCTCATAAAGAGTTAGCTGGTCAAGTTTGAGGTTACTATAATTTATCATAGCTTGTTAATCATTCAATTCTACTACACCAATGAATTTAATGAAAAAGAAGTTAGAGATCTTTTCGTAGATATAAAATGACGTTATGTGGTATAAATGAGGTTTGAAGGAAATCATAGAGTGGGGATTGTTAGTAATTTTATCGATTAATGCAGTTTGAGTTCAAATTCATACATTTGCTCTCGTAATTATCGATTTTCCTTGAATCGATATCGTAATGAAATTCCTAATAAAGAATGGCACACCAATAGGAAAAAAAAACACTAAGTGATCTCTGAAACTGTGCTGCACTGAAAAATCTTATAAATTTCCAAAATCTAATGAAATCAAGGAAAATGAAACTTGATTGAGGCACGACATTTGAATAGCTATTTGGAAAGGAAAAAAAAATCAATATAAATGGGTAACGATAAATTATTGATCCATTTGTAATAGTTGAAAACATTATAGCCGTATCAGATATACATCTGGACCAAAACCAGTCATTCGTTTCACAATCCATGTTCTGAATACGATATTTCATACATGAGGGAGTGCATTGAGTAGTGGTGGAGGAGACGCAATGATACGCACACTCTCGATATACCGCATTCAGGTTAGTAGCCACACCCAGGCTTATTAAGCCTGCCATATGAAGCTGGTGAATTGGTGTCACATAAATCTGGGTTAGATAAGCAACCCTAATTTGGTGAAAAGCGGTGAACTCATTCCCCTGTAGATCAGGCTCGCATTCAACCATGTCTACGACATCTCATTGTCCATTGGCATCGGTCAAGGCTTAGCTTACCGTGGTTCTCAATTCTATTAGAGTGAAAGAATTGTAATCAAAAGCACGTGTACTACCTCATATGTCATCCACGTTGGTAACAGGTTTCAGCGCTTTTTTTCCAGAATAAGAATGAAATTCAAAAGCGCTTTGCCCAAAATGATATTTGTAGTGCTGCTGGCTTATTTTCGTGGTATATACAAAAAATATTTTATTTGTTTAATATGCTGAAAATTTTTAAGAAATGAAAAATGATAGGAACAGGCCCCTCTGAGGGGGGGAGGGGGGGCTTACGTCCCTCTGAGGTATATTGGTGTTCATTACAATATCGTGGAAATGTTCAAATGTGAAAAATCGATGTATTGATTTGAAATGAACAGTCTTCTACTAAGTCAAAGCTGCTTATCCTCTAAAATTGTTTTGTGACTTATTCATTGATTTGTAGGAAAGGAGGCGGAGGTCACTTTTGCTCGGATGCGGACTCGAACCTGCGTGTGCTGATTCACGTCTGTGTGTCACTATGGCTCATCGTAGCATCGCGTTACGGATTAATAAAAGAAATTTGGAGGCAAATCTTTCCTAAAAGGAGGAGATACGACCATTGAAATAATTTGTGCTGTTCGGTATTCTTTGAAATATGTATGTTACATACAGAACGGTTTTCTTTTTTGATGTAAATAAAAGAATTAAATCATTTGATGAAAAATCTGAAATTGATTGTGAAGTGACGAGAAAAAATTGAAGAAAGGCTAGGCGACAAAAAAATTTGTTACCTTATTTATTTATGTAAAATAAGCTTTATAGTAGATCAATCCCTTGAAGCGGTATGCTCCTACGCATTCGTGTTCAGAGTGATATTGTGGACATGGTTGAATGGAAGCCTGGTCTTGTCTCTACAGTGAGTTGAGTTGACCACTCTCTATCAAGTCAATGCTAGCTATCCCACTCGAATTTCTCTGGCACCAATTTACCGACCGTAGAGGGATGATGGGCCTCATAGGCCTGAAGGGAGGCAGCGAAATGATCCGGGCCTGTCTGTTACTGTGGCACTTCCACCACCGCAGCACTGCTCCCCACTGATTACTTGTGAGCCATTTTATATCATGTCGAGGTGTAATAATGAAACGTATTTTTACTCACCCACAAATTATTGCATGAACTCATGTTATGAGGAGGAAGTACTTTAAAATTATACTCAATCAATTTTTTCATGATCACTATTGTGGATCATATATGGATTTGACTATAAGATGATAAGAAATCACGATAAAAGGATTGTAGCGAAACGATATTAACACATTTATAAATGTCGTTCAATTCTGTCATGCTACTCTTCTCGCTAGTACTCGTCCAGAAAGAAGAACTCGTCCAATATCTTTCTATTCCTGAATGGACTGCATAATTCAGAATTTATATATTATATCGTTTCTATAGTAAAACGCATTGTGATAATTAGTTAGGAATGACGTTGAGTTAAAAGCTCAATAACAAACAAACAAAACAAAGCAGGTGCTTTTTTTTCCATTGGCTAACAATTTAATGACATAATTCTTTTTAATGACTTAACAAAACACAAGAATAAGTGTAGAATCTAGAAAAACACAAATCACATTAAAAACACTTGCAAAAAGAAGGAGGCAAAATCTTTTAGTTGAATATTCTACTTGATTTTAAACATGTTATGAGGAAAAAAACAATCACGTGTGAATAGAAAAAACAACGACGATATCACAAAACAGGCAAGCGAATCGAGTGAATAGCTTTCGTCGTAGTTGAATGCTTCTGAGTCTCGCCTGAGGTCTCAAGTTTTGCGACTAACTGAGCACGATTAGAAAAAGCTTTCGTATTAGTTTTTCCGTTTCTTAAAGTCAATACCTGAACATTATTCAAAGCTGGAAAATTAAAAATCATTATCAAGAGGATTTGTAATGTTTTTATAGGATTTTTCGCCTACACGCTGGTTATCCTCAAAATCGATGCGATTATCGATCGATTGTAGATTTCTATAATTTGCAACGTTTTTATTAACATTGGATTCATTTAGCACTTTTTTAAGGCAACTCTGCGTTGAAAGGAGCCGTAGAGCTACATGGTGGCTTTGAGTCAGCTTGTGAGTTAAACGAGCCTTCCTTAATTCGTAGCGCATGAGCTGATACCGGAATGATTTGAAACGATAAGCAGGACAAAATTAATGAAGCTAATCAATTTGTTAGAGAGGTTCATGCATCAATAACGATATCACGATGAAGACGTGAACAGAGCGGTTGTCGCAGAAATCGATGAAGCTTACAAATCTAATTTTACCGTAATCAATTTTCTTCACTTTTCCAGCATAAAAAAACGATTAGGTTTGTCTATAAAAACGGTTTTCTCTTGATTCTGGTTGAGTTCGGTGTACGTCACATTGATGTAATTAGAGAGAAATTGATTATATTAATATTAGTGAAAAGCCTACTCGTGTCGAAGAGATGGGTTAGAAGAAAGTTTCAGGAAACTCACAAATAATATACATTAACCTCATCAATTTTGAGGAAACCTGTATGAATGCGAGGAATTTTGAAAACAGATTGCAAATTCTCTAGACATTGCTTTTCAACGGTCTTTCAGATACTTTGCACAATGCTTGCTACTTTTTTTTGGCTGTGTTTTGGTATGACGATATGATTGTGTTCGATGGTGAAGCTGCTTTATCGAAATGAATTTATTTGACCAACTCTCGTTAAATAAGTGCTTTTTACCATCCCATATTAATCAGAAACCAATGCACCAACCTATAAAATAAAAGTTTCGTTAACAGTAACGCGTGCCCATTCACAATCTTTCAAAATCATACAGCGCAACCAACTGCGCTACGATCTTCCGTTATCAAGGCTACTACGGTAAAACATGACGTCACTGAATCAACAACGATTGATAAAACGGCGATCGGTCTTGTAATCACCTCAAACCAATTGATTTGGAACATTTCAGTCAGCCTAGTAGCGATCCCGAACCAGTACGGACCACTTTGATTCAGAATAATCGGAAACAGAATATGTGACCATTGAAGTACAGTACATGACAAGTGATCAACAGCGAATCGGAATTGATTGAATATCGATTAAATTTGAGGATTTATGCAGTTTTTGTAATAATTAAGCAACGTTACTAAACACCTGATTACATATTCATTCCATACCTCACTAGGAATCAGCTTATTAATATTTAATATTACTATTATGCAATTCATGTTATGTACAGTAATTTTTTTTTCCATTGTTATTTTTCTTCGTAATTCAACCCACTATGTTTTTCTCTCCTGGCATTTCATTACTACTATAAATTACATAACTATATGATTCTACTCTTCTTTGTTACATTTAAAAACTTTCGTATCTCAAATTACACCTCCAGCTTGAGGTTGCTTGAGTTTTACGATTGACTCAGCATCATCAAAGATAATTTTTAGTTTTAAGCTATTGTAAGTAGAAATAAGTTAATGTGATGACTGAAGAAATATATGGATGGCATGAAAGCTGAAATTGCACCCGAATAAACTGAGGACGCGAGACTTATTAAAATGAGGGTTAAAGCCAACAATTCTCATTATCAGGAATGTTATTTGTAAGTAATTATGCTGCTGTTAATATTTCTACCAAAAATAATCCTTCAAAGTAAAATTTATGGAGAATCTCTGATTCTGACTTCGGATTTTCCGGTAACAAATTGCACTTCCTTTTGCACTTTTCTTCTTAAATTTTGGGAGATCTACTAAAATGAGGCACAAATCGATCGATAGTTCCTCATTTTTTCAAATCGTTACCTTCACTTAGTGTTCATATGGTATTTGTGATAGTTTAATTCTTTTTTAATTATGAAAATTCAACTTTTTCTTCTACGATGAGCTTTGAAATTTCTAATCAGTTCTAAATTCATAAGTTAATTTTTCTTCGAAAACTTTTTATTCTATAATTAAAAACACTATTGTATGAGCATTGATGTTTTTAGGATTTGAGTTCGACATTATCATCGGTAAGTGAGGATGAACGAATCAGCTATCGATTCAGAATGTAGAGAGGTAATAAGCGATTCATTCGGTACTCATCTCATTGTTCCTTTTCACAATAATCATTTTTAATGAGTTCAGAGAGGTCTGACCTTGGTTCAATATCCGTTATTTCGAATATCTCAAGTGTTTTATATCATTTTATCATTGGCATCACTTCCACTACTGCTTTACGTTAAAGTCAAATATATTTTTGGTTCCACGTTTCACCAAAATATAAAAGTAAGTAACTTCTTTAAAGTTAAAAATAAACGATGAATTTTTAAAGTCTACAAGCGAAAACGAAGAGACGTGGCTTAAGTACTGCAGAGAGGATTTGCTCTTCTAAGAAGATTTGCACTGAAATCAATGCATTTTGTATTTGATAGATGAGAATAGTTTTCTCACAAAATGTCTCTATCCTCCGTTTTTTATCACATATCAGTACATCTCTCACCTTTCCGAACATAGGCCTATCAAAAAAATGTGCTGAAAATATAGAAATTACATCATGCATTGGTTTGAACGAGTTTGTTCTCTGTGCAACATGAGAAGCATTGCTCACGATGAGAAAACAACATAGTTTACCCATGGAGCCATGAAAATTTACCAATAATGAGAACGGATGTGATTTTTTGGAAGAGAATGGCCTGAAAAAAAATCACCACAGGGCATCATCTGGAGAAAATATTTCAGTAAAGCTGTGGCGCAGTGGTAGAGTTGGCACAATGAGACGTAAGCCAAATCAGCAAAAGACTCTCCCTAGCTTAACAAGCCCTCCATTCTCCAGAGTTTGTAAATTAGTACCAGGAAAATGCGGATAAGATAAAACCGCGCTGAGGTGGTGGAGAGTGATCAACTGAAGTCGTTGTATAGACCAGGCTTACATTCTACCACCTCCACGATATCACGTTGAGCACGAATGCTTATGCGTTCCTCGCAACAAGGATTAATCAACGCCAAAGCTTGTTTTAATTTTTGCTTCCCAACAAAATGTTTGAAAATTGATATTTTACACTTTTTCAGATCAATTTGATTATGTATTATTTATTGGCATTGATTCATTCAATAACGTATTCAATAGCACAGGTGAAATGTTCGTTCTTCTTCTGATGAACATCGTTGGCATCTTGAGCAATCACTCATCAAAGTCTTAAGTATATTCCCTCCTCGATAACAAGAAAAATATTAGTTTTCAGATTTATGCGATCATCAGTTCGCTGATTCACAGCCCATGCGAATTCTTTCCATCCAATCACCTATACACTTTGCTGCACTTATTTATTTTCGGAAGTAATTTTGGCCTCGTAAGTGCTTGGTGTATCTTTTGAAAATTTTTCAATTGAAAAAATCTAGAGGTTCCCACGGCCAGCAGCTTCCAACTTTAGCATTTTTCAAATGAATTGCACTCAATTCAAGTTCAGCTTAACACCAGGTCGGTATGAATGTTTCAATAAGATTCAATATATTAGGGCTACCGAACATAAAGAGGAGTAATTACACTAGCTTCATTATATATTCATGAGACCTCATATGATAAAGAAGAGTCAAATTTATCAATAAATCGTATAGACATTAAAAGAGTGATGAATACCGATCCTTATAGAGCCTGAGTTTATAGGTAAAATGGAAAACTGTGTTTAGTGATTGTTCCGTTGTAATTAGTAGGCTCGGTTTCCCATATTTGACCTAATATCGACCGATTAGGAAGGCGTACCCATGAGGAAAGAGCACTTGTTTCTGATCTATCGATTAATATTAGTTAATTACAGTTGTACGAAACATGATAGCCTAGTAATATAGATTTATTTGGTTGGGGATAGAAAAAACCCTCGATCTTGTAGGATGTGTTTTTCTATAGTCGCGAGAACGGATAATAAGACAAGATAATTGTTGGCGTTGATCAATCCCTTGTGATGGGATGCGCCTCCGC
>KN716265.1:36575-65296 GCA_000816705.1 Dictyocaulus viviparus | reverse complement strand
GAATCGGTGTCTGCTCTATACATGTCTTGAGTTGACCCCTCTTCACCAAGCCAGTGCCAGTTATGTTATCCAGATTCCTCTGGTAGCAATTTACCGACCCCGGAGGGATGGCGGGCTTGGTAGGCCTGGGGGGCAGCCACGAACTGAATCGGTCGGCCTGTCACTGCGGCACCTCCACCACTGAGCCACTGCGCCCCCTGCAAGAACGGAAGGATTTGAAAATTTCTAGAGTTTGCATATTGCGTGTTAATGGGCATCCTTACAAGTAACAAACCTTACAGTCGAACCTTAGCCTCTGCTCACTTAACATATCAACAGGTTTTTCCCACAAATTTATCGAGGGAATAACCACACTTGGACAGCTTTTTCAAGAAGCTTAATGCTTAGGAGGTCTGGCTTTCAGTAGAGAACTTCTTTTTTTTGGTATGAGTTGCACATTGGCGCGAAAATTTAAAGGTTGAAAGGAGGCGATTTTGCAAAACAAAACTAGGTCTTTATAGACATATATTAATCTCGTGTTTTGTTATTTACATTCGATATTCTCCATGAAACCAGGATGAAGATCAAAGAAGATAGTAAATGGTAAATGGCGATAGATGTTACGTGGTATCAGATAAGCTGTGCAAAACCTTCTGACGTTGTCGTGGTTTGGTTGGGTAGTAGTAGTAGGAGTGAGCTCCTTTGTGGTAGGAGCAGTGCTGCTACGCGGTACTTGTTATTTGATAGAGAATTTCGATTGTAAGGTCGCAGTAGAGAGGACAGGTGATCACTTTGTAGTGGTATAGTTCTCTTGAACATCGGTAATTAAGATCCATCAAACATGGTTCAACTAAGCGAGTACAATAAAGTGGAGATACGAGGTAACAAACTAAAAGCGGTAGATCACGATATTAGAGTGCAAAACAGCAAACAGAATCAGTATACAGAAATTGATAAGTGTTATGTTTGATAATTTTATGGCTTTGGTTAATCGGGAGGATTTTTCCATATTTGGCTTGCTATCGACTGAACGGATAGTTGCACCCGGAAGGAGAAGACTCCTCTCTGATCTCTGTGCTGAAGTTAATCAATTGCTAGAATAAGAAACATGTTAACTTAACAATACGACTAAATTGAGTTAAAGATCGAAAAATTGCTGTATCTTATGGAGGGCGTTTTTCTATGAAGATGGCAGGGTGACGTGTTTCCGAGGAATTGATAACTGTTAAAACTTGCTCTATCCAATCTTCTTACTAGAGCAATTACAACTACTATGACTATGATGTAACTCATATGAGACTCAAAAACGAGTGAAATATTTCAGCTTGTTAGTCTTGTGGCAATGGTTATCGAACGAAGTGTAGCAACAGTTCGCGCTAAAAAGTATGAAAACAGCAATTTATGGTTTGGTATATTTTTGATAATTTTCACGGTAAGTTTCTAGTTTTTTTTTTTTTTCTACGGTTAGTTTTTATGTTATTACCTATCACCCTGTTAAAATTTTTTAGAGTATATTTTTATTCTTATTTTTTCATTGTTTTTGGTTTGTAAAAATTGGCCTTAGCTTTATTACGGTGTAAGCACGATGAATTCATTAATTATTGATGCTTTAAGATGATCGGTATTGGAGCCATTCTATTTTATCTTTATGAATTTGACGATTTCAATGCGGATGTTTGGTCGATTGTTGTTCTACCACCAGGAGCAATTCCGGAGGGAAAACAAATCGTCTTCGTTTACGTTATCGTTAGCGCTGTTTGCATAAGTACACTGTTTTTTTCCTCACGATTCAACAGTCGACGTACTTCAATGTGAGTCTCTAAAGTATTAATAGTTCCTCATATCCTGTAATTACCTCTAAAATCAATCAAAATCGGTGTCTCTGCTATTTTTCGTCAAGCCCAATCTATGGAAAAGCTGAATAATTTGCTCAGTATTTCCGAAATTTTTTCTGTAGACAACTGCTTTCAGCGTGTATCGATCGTAAAAAGTTGCTGTGAATCATTGTTAATGTTGATGAAGAACATTCTTCGAAGAAGCACATCATGAAAATGAACATCTCAGAATTTCAGAAGCAATGCAACGCTTACGTCACGCTTTCAAACACGTGAGAATGTCATCACCACGCAATTTGTCGCTCACATCGCCAGTCTTCATGTGTTAGAATCAATTACATTAATATCTTAAACAATGAACCCTCATTATAATAAAGATAGCAAAAATATGAAATGTTGTATCGATGGCGGTAAGAATCGGAGAGTATTGGTAAAAACACTTAAAAGTATACACTTCATTCCTAAGAAGTGAAGTGAGGTGTGGAAGTGAGGTATTTGAAGGATCAAAGTAGAAGAAGAAATAAAAAGGTTAGTAATAAATCTGGATAGAAGGCTAGAATACTTCTATATCCTCATCTCATCATAGTGCTCAGAATGATGAGTGGTGTGGATTTTCATCGCTACATCGAGTGGGAAAGAGGTGAATGGTGGGAAAAGTAGTATTAATTGCTATATTTTCGTCACTTAAACTTAACTCATTCTTATTACTATTACTGTAAAAGACTAAGAAATCAAAAGAAACGTGTAAATAACTTTTGAGATACTTTTGAGGTCATACTTTAATGTTAAGCTTACAATACCTTCTAAGCGTCGTTATGATTGTTTTATCAGTAATATTTTTCTTGCTTGTGTCAGTCAGCTTACTGCTTCTTCTCCTCTTCTTTTTTTAGAAAATTCACGTTTTTGTTTTCATCGAACTTCATCAATTTATTGATTGATGTGTGTCATATTCCATTCTACTCAATCAATGTATTTTCAGCTTTTTGTTTGCCATGTACACGTTTGGTAGTACACTGGCAGGAATACTTATCGCTCGTATCTTCAACAATGACGAAATAATACACACTTCTATTCGTCATTCGCTCTACGTATGATTTTCTTAGTGATTTCTTCTACAGAAAAATGAAAACAATTAAAAACTGAGTTCTAATGAGTTAGTGTGTTCCTCAATTTAGACAGTTCCAATCTTCACATTTCTGTTACCGATCTATTCATTATATCGTTTGAAATATTATCAATCACGTAGCAACGAGAACATTCGAACAATTGTCACAATGGAAAGTCGAGGTATTGCTGGTACTCGAAACTATGAGGATATTATCACTAAAATGTGGTAATGATGACGTCAATGAGTTGCACTGAATTTGCATACATAAAAAACGTATTCGTCATTTATTGTAATTTTTGTACTGAGTTTATCACTTTCTGAAGTTATATAGTTATGTCATAAAAATGATTACTTCAAGGATTTTTGTTTATCGGTTTAGATGCTCCTCATAAGGGTACCTCACAAAACTTCAAAGTCTTACTGTATCATGAGTCAAATTTCTTAAAATTTCATGTCAATTTTTCCTCAAAATATTATTGCAATGAACTCGAAATCACCTAGTCCTCTTCCTTGCTTTACGCCCTACGAACGAATTTCGATATGAAATCGTACAGTGATGCATTCTAAACATATAAATATTAACATATGATATTCAAAAACAATCAATATTTTCATGCAAATAGGAGTCTGCAAATTGAGTACCAGAAGAATTTCGTTCAGCTTAGCAGCACTGATTTCGTAGAGAATGGTCATCTTGAGTCACAAGACTGGACTCGTATTCAATCACCTTTACGACTTTGCGACGAAGTCAATAATGATTAAGCAGATGAACATCATGATTTTAGGTGACAAAGTCTAATCTGTCACTATTGGCAGCGAGTTTTCCTTGAGTTGCAGCCGAACATACGCTTAACTACCACTACGATATCATTGTGAAGTCGAATTTTTGTCACGTCTCACAGTGATTGAAACTCTCAACTGAAAGTGAATATGAACTGATAAAGACTCAATAGATGTGTTAAGCAATTAATGAAGATATTGATCGGGTTTATAAGCATTATGAAGGTCAGGTCATTTTCGTACTTATGGAGTGCTTCAGTCTTCAAAAATACTGACCTCATACAGCTTTATCTGTACAGATATTCAAAAGAAAAACACTAGCATTATGAGAGGTAAATAGTTCGATAGTGATATGAGACGCTATAAATATCCAGTAAATTATTATTGAATACTTAATTAGGCAATAATTTCTCAAAGGAAAAATGTATATAAATGTAACAAAACATATACTTTTATTGAACCAATGTAAAAAAAGTTACAAAATTTACTATGGCGCTCACATAAGCACATCAATAAGCATGACGTCATTCAAACTACGATCAAAAAAAATTGATCTGTTCACAGTAAAAATACACTGTTAATCCATAACATTGTTGAGGATGAGTCAAAGTATTCTGTTTGAATATCTATACACTCAATATCGAAAAAAAAATACTCTTAATAAAAAAAGAACAACTGTTCCAACATCACAGGTATCCTAGCATTATATGGATTTTTATGTTTCGTCGTACTGTACCGTACCGTAACCTACCGTAAACCTTTGGCGCAGCCGATGTATACTGTAATCTTTGCACTTTCCTTTCTATTATAACTGAATAGAAAAAGCGTCAATAAAATTTTAAGTTTTTTCAGCTTTTCCTGTCCACTTATGCAAAAGGTATTGTTCCACACTTCTGAGGCAAACGTTAAGGCAAAGTGATCACCATTTTTTACAATGAAAAGCCTTGGATTCTGAAAATTTACATAATTGGCCTCAAAAATCAAAAAAAAAAAGAAGAATCATGACCGTTTCAGGAAATCTATCAATTATCTATCAACTAGAAAAATTTCTGATAAAACATCAATCTGATCGGAACTCTCTTACTGTCAATAACGGAGAAGCATTGCTGAACTGTAAATATGACATGCCAGCTTATTTTCTAACTTTAGATTTTCCGAGGATAAAATGAGGTGAATTTTATTGATTTCTGGATAAAAATGTCTTAAATGACTTTCTGTCCAAAATCGATGAAAGCAGATTATTGTCAAGCTTGTAAGTTTTTCAATTCCATCAATAATTTCCAGTAGAATGGTTCTCATTAGTATGCGAATCGCATCGTGTTATCGAAAGGTAGAAGCGCTTAGAGCTTTTTGTTTAAGCTGCTGCTTACATTTTCTATAACTCTGAATAATTGATTATTTCCTCTATTGCGATATGAATATGGCAATTAAATTTAATGATATGGTGATAACATGTTGATAAGAGGGTAGTTCAAATTATTCAAAAATATCTATAATTGAAATTATAGAAGCATTAACGTTTAACGATACGATTAATTTTTGAGTGCGTTATAATTTTAATTACATCCCTAATATAAAAACAATATGAGGTCTTTTGATTTTTTTATCAATGTAATTCATCACAGTACTAACTTTACATCAGGCGATAGTTTTCATAAATTACTTATGAATTCAGATATGCATAAATATTGACAATGATATTTAATGATGTTGTTGATGATGATGATGATAATGATGAATGATGATGATGATGATGATGATGATGTCCGATGACGTCATATGTTGTATAATTTACTTAAGTGATCCATAGAGAATGAACGGCCTCGTTCTATTTCTATTGAAATGCCAAGTGTTGTATTCATCTAAACCTTTAGACTCATAATATACAACGCATTTGTTCTCTTTACGATATCATGAAGGGTGACTAAATGAGTATAGCTTCGACATTTACTGAGGATCAGTGGTAAGTTAGTGCTGCTCTTTCTCGTAGATTATTTCGATAACGCTTCATCTACTCATAATGAATATGAGGCGTGGAAGCTTTGTTTGGAAGCCATTCGATCCTCTGTAATACAGCCCAATGTACTATTTAATCTCTTCAGATGTGTTATCGTTAACGTTTTTTCCCACGTTTCTATTCTTATTTTTACAATAACACATTTTGATTTTATTGATTGATTGGAGGTTTTATTGATTTTATGCTATACAGTAATTTTGCATCTGTTTGTTCTAAAACTCGACAAGAAAAAACACATGAACGAAGCCCGCTTATACCAAACGGCATTTGCATTGAAGTACCATAGAAGAGCAATAAGGAAAATTTTCATATCAATGATAATATTACTCGAAAACAACGAGGTAGATGCTTTGACTGAAAGCGAAACGTGACAATGTTCAACTACAAGAAACCTCATGAAACCTCAATTTAATCGGCTATAATGTTCTAAGAGTATTTGAGTTCAATATTGATAACACTCAAACATAAACGCAATAAATAAATCTACTTAATGTTAAATGTCAATGTTTTTTTTTCTCCGACGTCATTACTTTACATTTACTGCGAAATTTATTTGTTCAGTGATTTATAGAAGCTATTCTATTTCGTTCATGGAACTTTCGTTGGAATAAATTCATATTAGCCTTTTTTTTTGATGAATAAATTCACGTATGTTTGACTCAAAAGAATCGTAGTTATCCAAAGGTCTTATATGAGTCTAAAATTACATATCGATTGATATTCTGTTACCTATAGAATGTCTTTATTGATTGAAATGAGGACAAAGGGTGATCAAAAGCGCAATATTCTAATTTTTCGACACCATAGAGTTACATGAAAATTTGTTTCTGTTGGACTTTGTGAACTGTGCTATTTTCTTGAAGTTTGAATTCTATTCAATGAAATTTTTCTCATATATTAGAGTAGATCAATTTCTCATTCTTTCACTTCAGAAAATAATATCACGTGAGATTTACAGATTGTTCTGAATATTCCGATAAGCTTGTCGCTATGAATGAAGCTGATATCGAGCTTGAATGCAGAAAGGTAATGACCATAAAGCTATTGTTCTTGAATGAATTTTTCACTATACGTAAAATTTTTTGAGGAAAAAACAATTTGAAATCACCACCTGTTCCAGAAAGGATTGGATTTGGTTGAATATCCACTTTATCGACTATTTCAAGTGATCTACACCGTATTCTCGTTAGCTTCACTTCCAATCTTACTCTATGTACAAATCAAATACATATCCGGATCGATATTTCATCGAAACATAAAAGTAAAAAGTATTTTGGTATTATATAAGCGTTTAGCCTATGGCATTAAAACTCTAAGAAGCTTCATCAGATGTTACTCTTGGTAATCACATGTTCATTCAAGTGATTATCAGCTTACACCATAGGAGTGAATAGCGTCAACTCATAGCTGACTGAGGCATTTTTTTTCAAAGCCTAAATAACATCTGTGCACCATTCGTTATTTCTAGCAATCACTTTTTGATCAGATTGATCAATGATAATGTGATAAGCTAATCAGACACTTTCAGCTGTCAAGCATAAGCTCCTAATTAACATTTCTTACAGTTTATTCTATTGATGTATTACTCGTTGGCACTATTTCATGCATTTACATATTCAATTAGTGAGGTAATTTTCATTTACAATATCTACTAGTTATTTTTTTTCTTGAAGAGCTTAATTACATAATACAAAATACAATACAGAATTACATTTAGGATGGTCCTTAATTATCTACTTTACAATCTAAGAAAACTTCGTGATTTCAGATTTATACAGGGATCAGCTCGTTGACAAGCAAACCATGTGATTTTTTTCCGTCCATTTATATTTATGCTCCTCTACAACTCTGTATTTTTTCAACTAATTCTGGCTTGGTATGTTTTCTAGGCCTGTTCAAAGGAAAAAAAATTAAACAATTTACAATATTAAAATTATACAAAGCGTTGCAAATTCTTTTTCACAACGACCTACGACCTACTTAATGAGTGACTTCTGTAACACAACATTCTCTTGTGTGAGTCTTTACCTTAATTCTCTTTGCTACTATTCCCGTGATTGTCCCTCATGCTGATGATTCGTACCGTTCATTATGATACCGTAGAACACAGGTTCATGGAATCAACTACAGCACATTCGGCTATCTCACAAGTGAACGAGGTGACTGTCGAACGTTCTCTCAATAGCACTTGAATTTAGCTGACGTAAAACTCTTCTGTTGTCGTTTCCATATAATTACCATGAGCAATAGCTGTTCCGTCCTCACAGAATACTGCTGACGTAAAAAACCTGCAGCTTTTTCCGGATCTCATACTTCTTTCCTAATGATGTGTGTGGCACAGGAAATCTACGAAAAGTACATTCATCGCTTACATAGCCCCAATCCCTCTGAATCATTGACAAATTAGAGCCGGTGTCAATAAACTTCCATTTCTCCGAATTACGTGCAAGCTTTGTCCGACAAATAAATACGGTATTCATACTCAAAAATGATAAAGTATTGAAAACTATAATGAATTGAGTGCTAATACAGTACGAAGTTTCTTCATAATTATAATGCACATAAAAATATATACAAAGACGAATGATATACGACTTATTTAAATAAGTACATTAGCCAAATTCACGATACACTTGGAATATTTAGGTCCTCAGTTTGGTCGCTCTTTGCTGTGAGCGATGTGTAGCGACAATTCGCTCCAGTAAGTATGAACGAAACAGCGTCGCATTAAGTGTACTTCTTATTGCATTGACGGTAAGTTACTCTACAATAGCTAAATATCAATAGACTTTTAGGAAAACCGTAACTTTTTCCTATGTCTAAGAAAATTAAGCATCAATTATCACATGGAGCGTACTATGAAAGTCCGTTGTAATTGAAAACTTGAAAGAAACAATAAGATAAGATTTGGCGTTGATCAATCTCTTGTGGCGGGATGCGATTACACATTTGTGTTCCAAATTGATATCGTTGAGGTGGTTTAATGCAATCCTGATCTATACATGGATTTGAGTTAACCATTCTTCACCGAATCAGTGCCGGTTATCTTTCCCAGATTTCTCCGGCATCAATTTACCAACCGCCAAGTTATGGTAAGCTTGTTGGGCCTGATGGACGGCCGCGAACTAATTGGTGCCAGCGTGTCACTGTGACATCTCCACCACTGCGCCACTGCGCTTTAAAAGAAAAAATTATGCAGAAAGAATTGCGAAAAAGTCTGTGATATGTTAAGAAAAAAAAAGGTGCACAAAAGCTTTTGTGTACAAGATTCCAGCAGGCGTTTTTTTCAGTAATTGAAGGATCTACCGTATCATTGATGATTAACTCATTCCTGTTATTGGCTTTACCGCACTATCATTGTTTCATCAAATTACGTTTTTTTTCTTTCAAATTCGCTACTTTAAAAAATTCAAGCTTTTAATTCCCAAGCTTATCCCGTACAAATCAGTGTGTTTTATTAAATTATCGACTTATTGATTTTTTTATTGATTTAGGCTCTTGGCGTTGTCGGTGCTATCTTTTACGTTTATAACATCAGAGATTTTGATGAACAATTGTGGTCGTTTGGTATTCTTCCACCTGGAGCTGTAGAAGAATATAATTACGTAGCCATTATGAACATCATCATCAGCGTTTTTTGTATTTTCATATTTTATATTTCATCAGGAATCAACGAAAGACAATCGACAATGTAAGCTTTCATCGATAGAGCTTCGTTTTCTATACGTAAAGCACTAACAAAATTAGACTAGTTATTTTTCAAGGTTCCTAAGCTAGAAGCTCCTCATTACTATTAAGAACAGAGCTTTAATGTAGAAGTAATTCAATCAAATATGTTAGCTTATGACATGATTTTTACTTCTTTACAGAATCCCTCAGAGAATGAGTATTATACATTTTGTCAAATAACGTAAACATATCGTCATCAAATATAATTGTTGTTTTTGAAACTAATTAGTTATACTATTTGTCGAAAGCGTTTTGAGTAATCAACTGAATAACGTTGAGTTTCAGAAGCTGTTCAACACTCACGTCACGCTATCAAATTCGTGAGAACGTCATCACCACCAGATTTGCTGCTCGCATCGCAACTATTCAAGTGTACGTCAAATGTCATTTCTACTACAGATATCAAAGAATATTTAAGTTAAATGATTAAAAATACTATAAGTTTCGGTTTTAAGCAGTGCTTGTAGAATGTGCTCAAGTATTCGTCATCAACGTGATATCGTGGAAGTAATTGAGAACGATTCTGCTGAATAAATTGACTTTAATCTAATACTCTTTTTTAAGTTAGTGCTACATCTCTTCCCAGTATATTCTGCAGCCTAAGTTTGGTTCTGCACTGAGTTTGCAAGCTCCTCTAAGTCGGTAGGTGTAAAGAACTCAACGCGAGCCGTCGTCTACGTTGCATTGCAGCATCATTCTGGAACTAATCTATAAATGCAATACAATATCATAAATTACCGAGTAATGATAAGTTTTTCTTACATATTTCTTTACCTCTGGATTCTAGTAGAGGTGTCATGGCATCACGCTGGCCCGAATCAGGCCGCAAGTGTACCCTAAGCCTATCAAATCCGCCATTCCTCTGTGGTCAGTAAATTAGTTCCAGACAAATCTTGATGGAGAACAGTCAACGCAAGTCACTTTAAAGACCAGGCACGCCGAATGCGTAGGCGTATCAACAGGGAAGGATTAACACTAAAGCTTGTCTTATCTTATCTTGTTAACTTTTATTACTGTTGGAATTTACTACTGGATATTTAATGGTGAAAGCGTGATTAAACTTACTGCAGCTGGTTTAAAACCACATTAAAATTGATTACTAATGTATTTTTTTCTGGATTCAATTGCGTCGAAAATCGTGGAAGCAATTAAATAAAATTTAATTAAATTTCAGAAAAAGTTATAGTGAACAGCTTTCCTCAAATGATAACATGAAATACGATAAGCTTTGGCGTTGATCAATTGACGATGCGGAATGCGTCAACGCATTCGTGTTCAACGTGATATCGTGGAGGTGCTTAAATGTGCGCTTGGTCTATACAGTGAATTAAGTTCACCATTCCTCACTATATCGGTGCTGTTTATCTTATCCAGATTTCTATAACACCAATTTACCGACTCCGAAAGGATAGCAAATTTCGTAGAGGTGAGGGTCGGCGACGACTGTTTCGGACTTTCGTGTCACCGCCGCTGAATGATATGAGATGAAAATGATGTGAAAAAGATTGACGACTATCCAGATTCACTGTCAGGCTGTTTAAGGAATATAGGCTGTGTCATGAATAATTTGATTGCTTCGTCGTCAAGTGTTCTTTGAAGCTCATTAATTCTTGATCTATTCACTCCTTCAAAATTATTATTGTTCCTATTACATTGCTTTTGACAAGAAAGACTAATTTGTTGAGAGTAATCTTCAGAGTATTTTTTATTCTTCAATCAGCTGGTGGCATTCTGGTCAGAGTCTATGGCGATTACTTCTTTCGTAAGAATGGAAAACTGGACACATCAATTCGTCATATGATTCACGTAAACAATTTCATGCTTTCGTGAAACTGAAGAAAGCCAAAAAATCATCGTTGTTTTCTTTTCAGATGGTTCCGCTTTTTACGTTAGTGTTATCGATCTGTTCACTACGTCAACTGAAATATTATCGATCACACAGAGGAGATAATATTCGATCGATAATAACAATGGAAAGTCGTGGTTACGTCGGTACTCAAAATTATGAAAATATTGTCACTAAGTCGTGGCAAATTTCCTGACGTCGACTTCTCTGATTCTGTAAATATGCGAACGTTGACGTCATTATATATTTCTTTGTATAAAAATAAAAAGTAAAGTCTTACGCCTCACATCATAACATTTATTGTTTTATCGAGCTTGTTAAATACTATCACGCAGAAGAAAACTGAATTGTTACATCAGAATTTATTTCTATGATTTCAAAATATACCGTAAAGCAAACAGACCGTGTAACAAATAGGTCAATAAACTTTGGTGATAAGATAACATGAGATTAACTTTGGCGTTGGTCAATTCCTCTTGAAAGGTTCACGCATTCGTGTTCAAGTTGGTTTCTGTGGTAGATTAGAGTGGACATCGTAGTTCTTGACTGCGATTGAACTAAACCTTGAGTAATCAAACCGCATGCTCGTTCTCAAGAGGAGAAACAGTGTTGCAGAAGATCGCTGAATTGAGTATGTGCTTCTTTGTCGGAAACATTAGCAGCCACATTAGCACGACCCAATAAAGAGTCGACCGCCAGATATCAAGCTTGTTCAAATAACAGTTTATAAACAGTACTTAAAAATAATACATCGAGGTTAGATTAGCGATAAATGTAGGATTGATATAGGAGGATCACCGTAGAGAATTGAATACAGATCACGGAAATGAGTGAGCGTCTTCGTTGAAAGCAGAAACAGTAACACTAGGTGTTAGCCAATTGAGATCCGACTGCCAGACCTCATATTTGAGTTAACTAAACCATTTTTTGAACAATACATAAGAATTATACACTAAGATTATAATAGCGACAAATTAAGAATCGATATAATAGAGTCATTGTAGAAAACTGCATGAGACTGCAGTTATGCAAACAGGTACCGTATGTTGGTCAAATACGAAAGATGAAAGAATATTATATCAAGATCCACAATGGAAGTATATTACAGAATGATATATTGAGGTTGACATGGCTAATTGCATGGATCTTGGTATAGTTGAAAATCAGAGGTAAAACGAGGTTAGGTTGGTGGTTATATGTGAAGAGTATTTACGAGGCATGTACCGTATCCATGCCCATTGCTTAGCAATGGGCATGGACTTCAAAATGTAAGCATTTCAGTCCCTGAGCCCATCGTTTTCGCATGTCAATACCAGGAACTAAACAAAATTTCGAGATGTCGAACGCGATGAAAATCAAGATCTGTGACGTCACTATGAAATTTTTCAGAAGTTTGAATTCTGTTGATTTCTTCAGATCATTCACTGCTTACACCTCTTTCAATATTTATACAACTCTAAGATTTGGTTTCTATGAGAATAATTTTTCTCGTTCATCTTCCTGGATGCGCAGTGTTGATGCACATAAAAAAAGCAGCTTAAAGTTTTTTTTTCCGTTTAGCGTGAATGGAGTGAATGTTTTTATATCTTTATCGATTCAGAGTAGTATGGTGAGTGATGAGGATTGTTATCATTGAGTTATTACAGCGGTGGTTCATTGGAGTATAGCGAGGAAAGTAGGAAGCATATACACACCATATATAACGTAAGATCAATATGATAAACAACTTAGCACCAGAGCTTAGCAAACGAATACAAACGGTCAAGAAGACAAAGCTTTCTCCCCGACTTTTGATACGACGGTTCCTTCTATCTTAACGTATTCCTCAGAAACTTGGATATTACGAGAGCAAGATGAACGACAACTGAGCGCAATACAACGCTCCATCAAAAGGGTGAAGCTTAGCGTTTTCTATTTCACATAAATTAAAGGGGGAGTAGGATGTTCCAACTTACATAAGCGATTAAAAATCAGAGACACAGCCGTAGATGATAAGCTTTTGAAGACTAGGTGCGCTTGTTATGTGGTGTATATGAATGATGACCGGTTGACACGCAGTTGAGCTGCAAGTGATTGAATCTTACTGGACATTAAACACACTGCAGGAAGACCACCAGCTCGATGATCTAACCTCTTCGCCAAGGCCCTACAATTGAATTGTGGTGCTCAACGAATCCCGAGAGCAGAAAGAATTTATTGGACTGCCTTCGAGCGCATAGGGAGAAATGGAAGTTTTATTGGTGCTCGCCGACTCTGTCGATGATCAATGGAAATCTAGAAAATCTGACCCATAGATCAAGGTGCCGATAGATTTCTACGACATTTTCAATACCTCATAACAAAAAACCAATTTAAGTAAGCCTAGCAATCAATTTTTTATTAAGCATTATAAGTCACATTGATCCGAAAACCAAAGTGTCTTACCAAATATGTAAAATAATAAAAACTCCAAATGATTGAAATCACTAAATAGTTAATTTAACATTAAGACAAAGCATGCTTTTGTTTAGTTGAATCCTCATGCAAAGCTGTATGCTGAGCCAGTGTTTGCGGTAGAATGAGGTGGACGTTGTCATTCTTCATTACTGCCGACTTCAGACTTGAGTAATTGGAACTCAATACTGTTAACCTTAGAACTAGAAGTAGATCTCAAATCTTCAACATCGTTCTTTGACAAAAGATGTTAAAGATCCAAAATCGAATGGAGACTACGAAGTTGAATGGGCGACTTTGTGGGAAACAGAACCAACCACATTAGGTGTTAACCACTTGAAACTCGACCTCATACTGAAGTACTTAAGCCTTTATTTGAAGAACACATAATAATGATACATTAAAATCATAATAGTGATAAGGATTGAAATGCCCGTTGACAGCTGAGAATGCTAATAAGATACTCACCTACTATAAGTGAAGTATTGAGTGGTCGCAGAGCAAGGGCCTCGATAGTGTAATGGATCAGTACGACAGACCGGATATATGTAAGTGCGGGTACGAGTCTCGCCTGAGGCTGAGTTTTGCGGCCAACTCAGCATAATTACACATATCTTCTGATTTATTTTATTGTAATTAATATTTGCTCCAGCTCAGTTTTTCACTAAAATTAAATATTCTTGTTATAAAACAAGCTATGAGTCGGAAACTAAATACAAATTTGGCTTCAGCATCAATATAATTGAGCGAATAGTGAATTGTAGTTTCTGGTGAAATTCTCATATCTCTCGATTTTGTACTTGTCGTCACAGTACCAGCTTTGCCAGTACCGGCTATTTGTGAATAAAATGAGGTCTATCAATTGACAACGAGTATCCCAAGAGATGAGGTTGCTGAAGCTTCATCCTTGTTATTATTATTATTTTTTCTAATTGTTTTTCTCATTATCAGAATGCATATGTTGACATTTTATCATTTTAATTTATCGCTTAGTAATATGAGCTTTTGAAATTACGATCTAGAATTTAGAACTCATTGAGGTTTGTAAGTTTTGAAAACCTTTCATATCATTCGTGTTCATTTTTTAATGTATTATCGAGGTGCTCATAAATTGCTTGATAATCATCTTAACTCTATTCAACGTAGGTTCATCAATTTTCCAGATAAAATATTCAAATCTGATGTGATATGAGTATAAGCGGCAAAGATCGATAATTATGAAAAGCTTGGATTATTCAGCTTTATAAGGCCTCCTTCATATTCAAACGTTATCCAACTTATCCGGTTGGACTTGTGCCAGATCGAAGAAACGAAAGCTTCAAGCTTTGGACTTAGCTTGGAGGTTGGTTATTAAACTTATATGTATTCTGTATAGAAAAAACTCAATTACAAGCTTTTTACTAGAAGATCAAAATCTACATTTTTCATAATTTCTATGTTTTTTCATATAATTACGTAAAAAATCCTCAGTGTATTCAAATTTTTTGAGGACGCTTAAACTACTATAAAAATATGTACATTTATAAACTTTTGCGACTTTTTTTTGACTAATCAGACAATTTTTCCTTGATGATTGTGAAAAAATTGTCCTGGATACCCGTTACTCATCACAGACAGAGTCATGCGCACACCAGTAAAGCTTCCATTTCTCTCTATCAAGTGCAAAAGTAGTCCAATAACTTCTTTCGGCTTTAAGGATTCGTTAAGCATCATAAGCATTCTGGAGTGCCTTTGTGAAGAGATCTGGGTATCCGTTTTCTTGTCTACCTGCAGTGTGTTTGATACCCAGTAGGATCCAATCACTTGCAGCTCATGTCCACCGGTTATCATTCATACGGAACAAGTGTGCGACCCACCCAATTCTCGGGAACTTAACCTGTGCAAGTGCATCTTTGGTTTTTGATGGCTGACATAGGTCAGAACTTCGTATTCTCTCGTTCATTCGTGTGATACGGAAAGCAACCAACATCACCCTTCCGATGGTGCGTTGTGATCGCGTTCATCCTACTTTTTTAATGTCTGAAATTTTATGGAAAAAGAAGGAAGAATCGTTGTGTCGAGAAAGTAGGCTTGCAGCTTTTTCATCCTTGTCCTATTCACTACGTTTTCGATGCTCTTGCGTGCTCTCAAAGCCACTCGTTCTCTTCTACTTGGCTGTAATGGTAATATCGTTAATCATGCTGATCTCAACACATGGAAGAAAGCCAAAGTGGAAAGAAAAGACTCAGCTTTACTCTAAGAAATAATAATATGCTTAAATTTTAGATCGATTCTACTCTTTTAAGCTGCATTAGAAGTACAATGAATAAAGCTGATATCGATTTGGAATGTAGGACGGTAATTAACTTTTTTTTTGTCATCTGCTGTTTTTTTTCCAGTAATATAGTACATTTCAAAAATTGACGATGTTTTTAGAAAGGATTGGATGTAGTTGAATACCCATTATACCGTGTATTTCAAGTGATTTACATATTCCTATCACTGACGTCATTTCCCTCATTGCTATTCGTGCAAATCAAATACATCTCCTCTTCGATATTTCATCAAAACATAAAAGTATGTGGCTTTTCAACTAATTAGATAAACCTCAAAAGGATTATAGACTGTTTTAGGTAATCCTCTCAATGAGTGACGTATTTGAAGAACATTTACTATTTATGGTGAATAATTATAATAATATCAATAATAATAGTAATAGTAATAAATAGTCATGCTTGAATACGTCATCCTGTTGAATAGACTAATTATATTAGGTACTTCGTCAATGAATTGTTTACAAGATGAAGTGACAACAAAAATTCATTGATCAGTTGTTTCAGATAATCTTCTTAATGTACTACTCATTGGCGTTACTTCATTCAGTGTCGTACTCCGTTAGTGAGGTAAGCATATTCTGAAAAGCTCATCCTATTATAATTTCATTATGTGTTTGTCAAGTGTCCCTTAATATATCAGCTTCATTATTTCAAAAAAAAATGCAAGAATAACAACCAATAACTACTGAAAGTCTTCTCATAAACTCGTTCATTCCAGATTTATACACTAATCACTTCGTTAATAGCTGAGCCTTGTCACTTCTTTGCTCCTACCTCAATCCATGCTACTCTTCAGTTGTGTGTATTTACTGCTAATTCTGGTTTGGTATGTGTTTATCGGTTACTTTGAAATCACATCGTAACATTTGTATTATTAATTGAAAGCAATACTGAAGAATATTACACCACGCTTTAATGGCGTTAAATGGCTGGTGGAGGCTCAGTAGCTCTGTGGTGCAGGTGCCACAGTAACACGCCGACCCGAATCAGGTCGCGGTCGGCCCCAGACCTACCAAGCCCGCCATTCCTTTGGAGTTGATAAATTGGTCCACCAACGAAAATCTGGGTAATATAACCAGCACAGACCTTGCAAATAGTGGTCAACTCAAGTAACTGTATAGACCAGATTCCCTCTAAACCATCTCCATGGTATAATGTTGTGAAGTTGCATGTGTGGGCGCATTACGCCACAAGTGGTTGATCAGCGCTAAAGATTATCTATCATATTATCATAATGGCGGGTAGAAAACTCAAACTATTTGTTCTTCCTCACTTTCCTAGCTAGTGTGCTGCTTAGAAAATGACGATTGTAAAATGAGGTGCCTTTACATGAGGGATAAGTGTACACTCGTAGGTACTTTTCTCCGCTATTTGTACAGAAGATTCCACAGAAGCTTAGAAGAAACTTATTTTGTGTTTCTTTCGATAGGTTCTTCATATAACACCAATGTTGAATCGAGGAAATTCTCAAACATCTTTAGTTTTGAAAGTTTCTGAGAAAAATAGAATCGTGAAGAAGCATGAGTGTATGAGGGAATAATTTTTACAAAACAAAGAAAAAGAAGAATGGATGAATAATCAAATGAAAACGGTGTGGAGACATGAATATAATGAATATGATTGAGGTATTACAATAACGAAACATTTGAAAATGAGGTAGTAACGTAAAATTTAGGTTTTTAGTCTTGTGGCGTTGTGTTGCGAGCGATGTGTGGCGACAATTCGCTCCAATAAGTATGAAAGCAACGGCGTCACATTAGGAATTGTTTTAGTTTTTCTAACAGTAAGTAAAACAAAATGTACTCCTTTATTATTCGTCTGTTGTCAATTTCGTACAATCATTCATTTTTCTTCTAGAATAAAGTCATAGTCATAGCTATTTCATATTTTTTGAAAGATCCCGAATTTTCTGGAAGAAAGAAAAAAACGAATTAGCATAAAAATCAAACTTTTTCTATTGAATCATGTTGTTTAACACTCTATTTTTATAAACAAATTCTAAACAAATCAATAAACAATCATTATTCAACTGATTTTTCGTTTATGAAGAAATCTTATGTGTTCTTAAAGAGGCAACAACAACAAAAGAATAAAATCCAGCTACATTTCAAATTTTATAAATAAAAATGATCAGTTAATTTATACTCAGTGAGGATGAACGTGATATCGATTTATCGACGTTATTGATTTAGATTTTCGGAATTGCTACCGTCATGTTTTACGTGTATGATGTGAAAGATTTTGATATTAAAACGTGGGCAATAGGCATTTTACCTCCTGGATCTGTGAAGGAGTTCAATCGTGTCGCTATAGCGTACATCGTCGTCAGCTCGCTTTCTATTCTGACATTTTTCCTCTTATCACGAATCAACAGAAGGCGATGTTCAATGTGGGTTTATTTTCATCAGCGGTACTTTTCAGCTTAACCACTGTCACTATGTTTTCTATACACTAAGTAGATTCTTAATTTATTGGTAAGTAACTTTACTTAGTTTCTTACTGCATTTCTTGCTTACAATAAGAAATAACATAAAAATTGAACGCAAATGAGTTGGATCATCTTAATCTAAATCTTCTTAGTTAATATTTTAGTTATGCTTACCTACTTACTTGTTACTTGGATAGCTCGTCGTCACGCGTAGTGCGAGGCCCATCAATCTTCCACTCGTTTCATTTCTGCGCGAGTATCCTCCACAGTGAGCGGCATTTTGCGTGCATAGGGACAATGGAGCGGTCCATTCTGTGGTCCTGAAATCGTTAGCAGCTGCGAATCTAGCTTTTTGAAGTTTGTCTTGAACACGTCCATCCATATTGTTAGATGGGTAGCAAAGCGTTGGCAGACCTATAAAGTCGAAAAGGTGAACAGGTATTGTTGGGCCTGTTAATTAAACAGTGGTCCCTTTTAGAGGTCCTGACGCACACGGCTCACCTTCTTCTACTTAATGCGTCTCTTATATCGTTTACCATATTCATAGATCGCTCAAGGTAAACGTAGGATTTGATTTCTTCGATTTGAAAACTGCCAACCTTAATTTGACTTCCATTACACCATGAGTTCTTCTTGAGCTCGGTGTCCTTTTTATTTATTCGCAGTTCTATCCCCTCCTCAAATTCCTACTCGTTCAACATAATTTTAGTTTTTTCTATATTTATCGACAGCAAAACGATATCTATCGCCAGCCGAACTTTAGGAGGAAGAATTCGCGGTGTTTAAGTTGCGGAGGGTATTTGAGGATCTGAAAACGGAATTGTGGAACGAAAAGGAGTAGTAAAGAACATTTCGCTTATCGATGTTTATGAGCTGGCTCCAATAATTAACCTTGCTTCTACCGTTTTGAATCTTTCTGCAACGATCCTCTATACTTGGTCTTGATTACTAGCCGTGTCAGACGGTTATTATATTCCAACTATATCGTACAGAAATTAAAAATTACTCTGATCTGGATTTCCGTTGATCATCGGCAGAATCGAGAGGGTACGAGTGAAAACTTTTGTTTCTACATATCGCTCTCCAGAGTAGTCCCATGAGTTCTTTTTGCTGCATGGGTTTGTTAAGCCTTAGAATTCATTTCAACGGCTTTTGTAAAGAGGGCGGACCATCGAACTGGTGGTCTTTCGCAGTGCGTTCAATGTTCCGCGAAACTCAGTCATTTACAGCTTGTAAAATGTGTAGTCTTCTTTGCAGAACTTCTCCAAGACCGTATAGGAGAGTTTGATTCCATCTTCATTGTAGTCTGAAATAAGAGAGTAGACGACAAAGAATATCAATGCTGGTATTGAAGCATGCCTTTTTAATCTTAAATGTCTGATTTAAGTCGTTAGACGACGATCAAACAACTTAATCTTAATGACTAAGCTGGGATTGGCAAGTACACCTACGTCACCAATGCCTCTGTTATCGTATATTCCAAGGAACACTTCTACTCCAGTATCATAAGCAACACTTAATGGCTGGTGTCTTCTCGTTTAAGCCACTACAATGACGCCTCACATCATTTTTTAAACATTCATCGGAAGGTCTTTTATGGACGATTCTTATACAAGTGCTCGTACGTTTCATTTACAAATTGTCATCTTAGTTCTTTCACGCTTCACGCGTAGGCAGTTTCATTTGGACTTGACATTTTCGCACCCTCTCCGTACTCGTCCTACCCGAAGCTGTGGTATCAAGGAGTCTTTCGGGGTCAGGAAATGAGGTCCATTTTCTTACTTTGTCTTGCGATTATCTCCACTGCTTGTTTGCAGAATCAATTTTAACCGTCCGATTCGAGTCGTTAGTTGTTCAAACGAATCGATGTTCATGACCAAGTTCGAATTAACGAGTACACCTACACCCCCTACACCTCTCCTATCGCATGTTCCAAGGAACAGTTCTTCTCCAGTGTCGTACACAACGCTTAGTGGCTGGTGTCTTCTCGTTTCGGCCAGTCCGATGGCGTCGTACCTAATTTTTTTTGCATGCATCAGAAGGTCTTCTACGGAAGATTCCGATGCAAGCGTTCGTGCGTTGTATGTACAGATCGTCGTCTTAGTCCTTTCAAGTTTAGGCAGCCTAGTTTGGCCCTGAGATTTTAGCAGCCTCTCCGTTCTCGTCCTACCCGACGCTGCCGTACCGGGGGCTCTTTCGGGGTCAGGGGAATGAGGCCCGTTTTTTTACTGTGTTTTGCGATTGTTCCCACGGCTGGCTTGCAAAGCCGTTCCGCGGGGGCTAAAAAATTTGGCTTACTCATGGACAGCTTGCCACTCTATGCCAGTGGGTAGAGAGGAGTTTATTTGTTGCATGCGACCTCTAACCACCTCTCATGTACTTCCTAGTCATTCGATACATTGCTTTTGGCCGAATCTATGAGTTTAATCCGCATTCACATAGGCACAATTAGGCACGTATACATAGATGTACCTATGTGCATACAAGAAGGTGTATAGGTAGATCAGCACAGCAAAATGAGAAAATCAATCCTCTGAATTCACCCACATCTCAAAGCAAGTATACGGTCGCTTTAAGTCCGCTGAGCATTTTCTATGCTCACAGCTGGAGTAGTGCCACGTAACCTCGCGACTAAGCGAGATTGAGACCATTCAAGGAGGGAAACCTAGATCTGCTAAATGATAATTCTTCCTTGTTTCTATTTGTTATATTTTTTCACATATTTTGAAAATGTCACTGAAGGAAAAACAGCAAAACAAACTTGTTTCAAGTATTAAATAAAGTAGACAGCTTGAAATTTTAGAAGCTGCTCAACGCTCACGTCACGTTATCAGGCTCGTGAAAATGTCATCACCACCGAATTTGCTGCTCGGATCGCCAGCATTCAAGTGTTCGTTTAAACGCTATCTTTTTTTTTCTCAAAAGAATAATTGACGTAAAACAAATTCTAAGCACAAAATGTTCCCATTGAAAACTCTGAGCAAATTGATGTGTGATCTAACTGTTTAAGAAACAAACTTGAGTTCTAGACGTTATAGTAGAACAAAATATTCTGTAACCAGAAGAACTGGCGGTTATGTCATTGTTTTTTTTTCCTTCGATATTGATCAGGTCATCTTTTGAATATTCTATGATCTGCATCGTTATGAACCATCCATGTCACAGTTTGAAGGAAGGAAATATGCTCAATCGGAAAAGAAGAAAACTTTTAGCGTTACATTCATTGCCATTTCAAGATTTTTATTGACGGATAATGGCTTTTATCATAATGCTGAGTGAGATTTCCTCTCTGATGATGAGGATTTTATGGAACGTACTTGTGAAAGCACAAGATACCTTGCCAACTGCAGTAGAACTCAAAAACAAGTATATAATCGCTATGTCTACTCCTGACGCTGTTGAGGGGAATGTACAACCTGTACGTTCACTATATCGTCCAATGATGTAACAGTCTCAGTGTCAATTATGGTATAGTTAGAAAAAGCCTGAGGAATTATTGCTTTCACCTGTATAGACGATTTCCCTGTGGAACTATCAACACGCCTCAGTTAATTCTGGTTGATCAAAGAGTTTTATACAAATTACTGAGTGATAATTTGCTAACGGATACAATCCTACGTTAGTCTTTAATGTGTAGATGAATTGAGATCTCATCGTTAACAATTTATTCCACATATCAAACACCCTACGAGGTTTTTTATCATTCACGTCATCTCTAGTCTTATCTTTTTAATCACTGTATTCTTTCTCATTTGTATGCTATCAATTTTGTAGAAATTTTCGAAAAATTTAGGATATTTTTTATTGTTCAAATGCTTGGTGGCCTCATGGCTCGAACGGTTGGATGGCGTTTCTATCAACGTAACGGAAAACTAGACATTTCTATTCGTCATATGCTTTATGTGAGGATTTCTACTGTTTCAAGAGCGACAGTATTCGATTACTCGTTTTCTTGCCTCAAGTGATTGCATTCATTTCAGATAGTTCCAATTTTTACGTTTGTGTTACCAAATTATTCGCTACGACAATTGAAATATTATCGATCACACAGGAAGGACAATATTCGATCAATTGTGACGATGGAAAGTCGCGGTGTTCTTGGTAGTCAAAACTACGAGCATGTCATAACAAAATTATGGTGACACATTTGATAACCAGTAATTTCATATTTGCCTATACTAAAATGCTTTCATGATGTTTAATAAACAATGAAATAAAAGTAATCAGAATTGCTTCTTCTACTTTTTGAATACTACTGATATGTGAGGGTGTGGTCCAATGGTAGAAGTACGGCCGTGAAATATATGCTCGAATCAGTCAAGAAGACGTCCTCAAGGGCAACCGAAATCGCCAGCACTCCTGGTTAGGTAAACTGGTGTAAGTAAAATCGGAGTAAGATGTTCCATCTGACTTGGTAAAGCGTGGTCCGCTCGAGTCACTTTGAAGACCAGGTTTGTATTCAGTCATCTCCATGATATCACGTTAGCAGAGGCGCATCACGTTCCAGAGATTGATTAACGTTGAAGTTTATCTAGCTTGTCTTATCTTACCATGCAATTTTGCCTACGCTGCTCAACGATCACGAATTCGTCTATGATGACATCAGGCACACCTATTCAAAACAGCTTCAAAATCCGTATTTGATTTTGCCTAATTTCTCCGAGTATTTGGATTGATTTCCTCTATCAAATAGTTGCAGCTTTGTTGTGCAATACTTTCTCGTCGAAATGTTGATAAATTAGTTGTCATTACTAGTTTTTCATGACCTTTAATCTGAGCTGCGGTGACTCAATTATTCATAACGCTATCTAGTGGGTTTGTCTTTTGACTGATTGGATGAATAAAGCTTTCAAGCTATTGATTATAACGGATATTTAACCAATTTCGTAGAACTCAGAATTATGTAGATTTCCAATAGGTATCTTCAACGAAGGTAAAGCTTAGAAAATACAGTGATGGTTTTGGCTAGAGTTGGATAGCATGTGGTATGGTTTGTCCCGAACTTGAGTGATGTAACTCAAACCTAGATAAACAAAGCTTTACATAATATAGATAGAGCAATACATTGAACAATTAGAAAAACATAGTGTTGTATGAACGAAAAGTCGAAGCGTCGAATGAAGAAAGTGTGTGAAAGCAGAATGAAGTGAAGGAAGTCTCTCCTTAGAGGAAGTGTAGAAAGAATGATTGTGAATAAAAGGCTAGACAAAAGTCTAGAATACTTTTATATTCTTATCCAATCAGGATGGTATAAATGATAAGTGACAAGGGTTGTTATCACTATGTCGTAAGAGTGGTAACTCTAAGGGAAACGGAGTGAGAAGTAGCAGATGTCTGCTATAGGAATTCTGAATCGTGTTTTCAACTTGTTTTAGCTTATAGGTGAGATAATACAATTAGTTTGTAATTACCTTCTAAAATGGTGTAGACATAATTCAAAGCTCCAAATAATTCACTCAAGGATCCTCAATCACACTTTGATAACTACAGATATATTGCACGATATAGAAACAATGCAGAAGCTTAATTCGATTCGTTCATACTTAACAACAATTGTGAATTGGCACCAGCTATAGAAGATCATCGTTAGAAGATCCGTGAAGCTTCAAACTAGAAAAAAATTCTGCTTAGAGCAGCTGAACATGTAGCCGATTTGAAGAAGTGATTTTGAAAGATTTAGAAGATTATGATATTTTTTGATGCTTTTGATCAATACTTGAATACCACTGAGAGCATTAAAACAGAGTTCTTATCGGAAATATTCTATTCAGAGAAGTTTACGATTTGCATATTCCATGCGAATTTGTGAAATATTTTCGGAGAATAAATGAGTCTATAATCACATTATTATGGTCATTAATGGATTAATCACATGAGCTTGTGGTGTACAAACTTGAGGAACTACATTTTCCTCACCATTATGTCACTGAATTCAATCTAATATGGATATGTAGAAATCCACGTTTCATGATGATTCTAATCGATTATATGCGATTGAGGCTTTTTGAGGTTATGCATAGATGATATGAGGACAATTCGTATCTGATGTGAAAATTGTATATCATTCAATTTTTTAAATATTTATTCAATAAAAACATATAGTATTCAATTTTGCTATTATCTAACTTCGCTGAATATCTCACGTCACTGAGCTTATCGCCCACAATAAATTGCTCTCAAGGGATATCCTGAGCTTTGTATAGAAGCGTCGTATCAATTATAAACAAAATCCAAACACATCCAGCTCATTATGATGACAAACATATTTTACTAGCATTATTTTATATTATCATGTTGCTTTATTGACACAAACAGATCCATTAGTAGATTTGCAATCAATCAATTTTCATACTTATCACTGATAATTCCATTGATTGATAAAGATAATTTCACTGTATTGTTATTCAATTAGTAAAAATATATACTGTAAAAAGTAATTAAGCTAGAATATATTATTTATAAGCTTGAAAATCATAAAGTTATCTTTTAAGAAGCATTATTGCCTAACGTGAACTCTGAAAAAGCCTTTATCTCCGGTGATTGTTATGTCAGAAAGCTGAAGTAAGTGTATAACAAGTAGAATCGCTAAATTACCTTAATTTGTTTATTGTTTTCTTAATGAATAGTTAATTAATCAACTGAGAATCTATAAGGATGGGCGCGAAGTACATAGATGGAGGGCAGTATTCGGTTGGTGAAAAAGTGATTGCGGTTTATTCACTGTTGATATTTACTGTTTAATACTGTAATATAGTCCTCAATCAATGTGGTTATGTTATACCTCTTTTTCAGTAAACATAACACATGCTTCGTATTTTCAATTTGTTTTAGATTACGAAAATGTTGTTGGAGAAAAGGCATTGTCGAGTTCAAAATAGATCATAAAGCAGCAGTGCTTACACTAAGAGCACATTCGTTCCAGAAGCTTCTAACAAACCTACAATGTCATGGTGGCCAAAACATTTTATTAAAGAAGCCGAAAGCCCTGAAATGATAGGCGTCGTGCTTAGGCACATAGATCAACTACAATCACATCAGATCAATCATCGAAGCTGAACCTTTTAAGAGAACACAAGATGAACTCAAATCCGACCATACTACGTGCGATAAAAATTGGTTAACAAGTGAGACCAAGCAATGATAAGCTTAGTGGTTAGACTCAGAATAATTTGCAAAGCGCCTAACAGACCTACAATAAAATGAGATTGTGAGCTCTTTGTGATAGCCGGTTGCCAGCAGTTTTCAAAAATTACCCAATTTTTCTGGAAGACAACGCATAGCCGCAAGTCGCACCTTGAACGATTGAGGAGTTGAACAAATTGGGCTACGGAATTTTGCCTCATACTCCATATTTCGCGAATCTTTCATTCATCGACTGCTACTTTTTCAGAGAACTCGTTAACTTCTTGCAGGTTGAACTGTTCGACAACCAAGACGATGTGGAAGGTGCTTTGCTAGTGTTCGTCAAATTTCATATCGTCTATTGATTGTGGTAGCTTCTATTATCGTTAAGGAAAAGGCTTTTGGGCTTGGTTATAATGATTTGGAACTCACCGTTTGACGCAGCATTTACCTTACCGATTGACTAATATATCTTTATGTTTCTTCATTACTTAGGTAGCCGACAAATCTTCTAGAAATTTCAATGAATCTATTTCTTCTAAAGTCATGCTTAACGTTTACCTCATAACTCATTTCAGTGCTCTATATAACTCTCCTTCTATAACCTGTAAATAGTAGAGGTTTTATTAAAATGAGTTATAAAAGCTAGAAAAAAGAATCTCACATCATGAAATACTTCTTTACTTCTTTTTGTGAGTAAACTATAACTTATTCACATCAATAAACATCTAATTTATTCATGTTTAATCCTCTTTGATTTTCTCACGTATAATTAACTAGCGTTAGCTATTTTATATTTAAGCTTAAACATAAGAAATTTCAATTGAGTTACAATTCCATATGTGATTTAAATATTATTAATAATAAAAATCCTATAGAAATTTATATAATGTTTATCTTCATGAGAATATAAAATCGCTTCTGGTGTTTTTTGCCTCATTTTTGAGGATATTGTTATTTTTTTTGTCTCTAAAAATCGATAATGATGAATAACACTGCTATCGCTCCTGTTATTTCTGAGTTCGTTTCACCTCATACCGTATATTTTATCATGATAACGATTGGGACGCATGAAATTTTGCGAATAGACAAAAGGTGACATTTTTTGACTGATTGAGGTAATTTCAAAAACGAACACCTTCATTTTTTTAAACTAAATATGGCTATTCATTTTTTACTCACTACCAAATATGATAAGATGTACTGATATGATGTTGATATTTCACGATCAGTCGAGTTAGCCATAGAACTCAAAGAACTCAGGCGGGATTCGAGCCCGCATTCTGTTTTGTGCTTGACTGAAATGCGTGTGGTACAAAAATTTGTTTACTTAAAATTCATCAGATTAAGCTTCTTTATGAGTATCATGATCGTTTTTTTAGTACAACCAACGTTTTTTTTGTTATGATAAAAGATTCTCCTGCCATATTATTCAGTCTGCTTTATGCAAATTTTAACTTAATGACATTCAACGTCGAACGTTTTGCACATACCGTATACCGATGCGAGCGCTGCATTTGAATCAATATTTTGTAAATTTTTGTATATAATTCTGTAAATGTTACAACATATTCCGTTCTCTAATGAGGGTGAGGTTATAGCATACTGTGAGTTATTATAATCGCTTTTATTGTGTTACGAGTAGAAGCAAGACTACGGTATGTTACAATGTTATTGATTTATGCTAGTGATCTGCCTTATTTCATCATTCAACGCTAAACAAACGTCATTCTTCTATTGTTCATATTTAAATTGTTTCTTGAAAATTTATTGCTTTTATTATTTTTTATTATTTTTTTATTTTATTGTTTTATTATTAAATATTCTTGTTTTCTTCAAATTCTAAAAAGATCAACGATCATTTATCGATCGACGAACAGTTATCGTAATGATCTGAAAAGTAGACAATATTCCAGTGGATAATCAACGATCAATAGACAATTTAAGATGAGGAAAAGAAAATACCTCAAAAAACAACATGAAATTTTCAAGCTTGCTATACTCAATGGTTGTTTTTGTTATCAGTGTGTCAATTATATTTAATGAATTAAAAGCTCAGAAAAATTCATTAATTCATTCAAGCCGGTGATAACAAATTATTGTTGACGTCATTTCTAGTGTTTTTTTTCGCCGTTAATTTATAATTATTGATTAGTAATATGATCTACTTGTGTCATGAATCTTTTCGGACTCGTAATGATTTTCTAAAAAATTCCTAATTAATTTCATCCGACGATAATTCTTCATACACACTCTTTTTTCTTCTGAATATAAAAATATTCAGAAAAAATTATGAACTACGTTATTTTTTTTGTATTGAAGAATCACTATTTGTTTTTGTTTACATCACCTCAGAGGCCATTTGAGAAAAAAAAAAATAAACTTACTCGTAAAGAGATTTCTAATGAGTTAAAAATTGATCGCACTTTATGAAAAAAATGAAAAAATTTTTTGTAAATTTCTATAAAATACGGTAATCGGCAAAAGTACATTCTTAAAAGAAGCCGTTTTTTTTTGAATGGGTGCTTTTTAAAGAATAATCGCGGTATTTGAAAATGAAAAGAAAAAAAAAAACGTCTATCGAGTATGCAGCGCTCAAATGAGGTAAATGAGTAGCTTCCCTCAAAAATAGACGTTTCCACAGAAAATTTGCCTTACGCTCTTCTCTTCATCTTCATTAAAAGTTACGATAATTATTAAATCAATATAAATAAAACTTTTCAAGAAAAAAAAATAACAAAATTATTTTATCGTTTCTTCAAAATATCCCCTCTACATCCGAACGTTTGTATTGATTTTCATTGATTGGTTCTCATCAATTGACTCATTTCAATCGGGTTGTTAAGATTAGATCTAAAAGTAGATCATTTATGAATGCAGTTAGATCAATAACGAACCACTGGGTAATCCGTGAGAGGTGATCTATTGAATCGATTGACGGATATGAATGAATCTGAAATCGATATGGAGTGTCGAAAGGTGAGATTATGTTTGTATTTGTAATTATTAGTGTTTATGTTTATTTGTATTTTGTTATTATTTAATTGTTATTTGTTGTTCATTATTATCTATTAACTGTATCTATCACTCGACCATTATTATTTATTATTATTATTATTATTATTATTA
>KN716265.1:8626-24789 GCA_000816705.1 Dictyocaulus viviparus | reverse complement strand
TAATAATAATAATAATAATAATAATAATAATAATAATAATACAATGCATCTTTAAAATTAATACAAGTGGTAAAAAAGATCAAGATGGTCTTGATCTATAACTTTCCTTCTACCAATATCTATGTATATATTGTAATACAAATATTGAATTAAATGAGAAGAGGTAATAATATCGATTTGAGGTAGAACTAGACAGATTGGTAATATTCACCATTGGGACTCAATATGTTATGACAGCTTTGTAGAAGAAAAAATATATGCACAAAACAAACTGTAAACAACAAGAAAACATTGAAGTAATCATAGAACTCACATAGAACATTGTTTTTTGTTAATTCGTAATGAAATTTGAAGTGTAAGAAAGCAGATGAGGCTGACAGGAATATTAGCCAAAGAAATTTGATTGTATTCCTTTGCAGCTCCAGGCGGTATAGCAAGATTTGAGAACGATTTCGTATTAAAATCATCAAGATCGTACACATAGAATGTAGCAATCACTACACCAGCAATCTAAACACGATAACAATCAATAAATCGATAATCGATGGTTGATTAACGAAACGAAATCGTTTATTAGTTACCGTTAGAATGAATAGTAGTAAACCTAAAGCGATACCATTACTTTCATATTTACTAAAACGAATTGTTGCCACACCACGTTCACAGCATAATGCCACAAGGCATAGAACCTTAATATGCTCAAATTGTCATGAGTATCAATTTTTAAATACCGTATTGCTTAGTAGAATACGGTAATCATCTACGGTATATTTTCATCGTTATTGAAAGCTAGCCGATGATGCAGTACTAGAAGCTAGAACGACGTTAAGCATGCGATTCGACTACGCCTCTTCATTTATAGTAAGCTAGTCATCCAACCAATGTGAATGAATTGCTAACAGAATCATAGCAGCACTAACTCAGGAGTGACTTATCATCTTAAGTCACTTCATGGAGTCTAAATGAGCGAGTAACGTATTCCATGTAGATCGCATCACTCCAAAGCTAATATTATCTTTATCTTTTGAAATTTACTGTATAACTTAGGTGATGCTATAAGTTTTTTATCGAATGGTTAATAATGTTAGCCGTTTTCTATCGCCCTCATTTATGTGAGTTAGCAGATTTTTATAGCATTTCATCATTGGTGAAGTTAATGAAAGAGAGAATTCTATTAATTACTTTCTATTTTCTCCTCAAGGAAATGCCAGAGGCGTTTTTTTTTTAGCAAAAGAAAAGACTTCTAGATTAAACTACTGATGCTTTTATGAATAATTTACAATATTTTATGAAAATCAGATGTTTTATCTGTTGCATTGTTGTTATTTTTGATGCTTCATCGTAACTATACAGTAATGTTTTTACTAACAATAAAGTTGTTTGAAAAAGAAAAACGATTCGAGGGAAAATCTCCCTCCTATTTTTTTTTTCACTTTCATTTTTTCCTCCTATAAAATTCTTTTTTGTTCAATTTTAAAATAAACATACCAAACCAAAATTACTCATAAAAATAAATAATTGTATGGACGCGTAAATAGATATCGATGAGAAATAATCGCATGACGTTCTCATTAATGATAAAGATAAATCGTATATCTAAAATGATATCAGTTGATAATGAAAAATCGTTTAATTTCAAATGTTGAGTTCTTACTATCTGTAATATTTCAGATGAGGTACAAAATGAGGTTCATAGAAGTACTGTACTGGTTGAATAACTACCTCATCTTTGATCTTTCTACGTTTTATTTCAAATAATAACATAGATATTACCTGACTAGTTGTATATACTAATGCAAAAATTAACGATAACGAGTAGTACATCAATAGAATGATCTGGAAAAATGATGATTCATTGAAAGCTTTGATGATTAAAAAGATTACGGTATTGAAAGAAGTTACATTTGGATGATTACGGTACTCTAAGAGAACAATGGTCTATTATGTTTTTGTTAAATGCTGAGAAAAAGAAATTATTAAAGTAATTTATAAATCCTAATTACTTTTATGTTTCGATGAAACGTCGATCTGAAAATGTATTTGATTTGAATATAGAGGTATAGAGGAATAGCTGACATTGAAAGAAATATGTAAAACAATTGAGTTATACGATATAGCGGATACTCAACTAAATCCAATCCTTCCTGAAATTAATTCTTTGATTGATTCATTTTTTTCAAATATAAAATGCTAAGAGATAAATTGGAGTTATCAAAATGAGGTAAACATTTTCTTTATACCTCTCTACATTCATCAGATACACTTTCGTTCATTCCGAAGTATTCCAGCTTGATAGAGTTTTAGATAATATAATACTACCTGAAATCCTGCAAGATTTCAGTTTAAATCTATGCGAAGCTTGTTATTTCACGGGAAGAAATAAAGAATAAGAGTGCCACATGAGGCAATCATTGAGTAATGTCAATCACATCGTGCATATCAATCCTCAAATGATCGAGTACTTATTTAAAGAAGGGATCTGTAAATAGCACTAAGTATAGGATATGAGGTATAGATGAGGTATATAACTGATCAATTCTTAATTTGATATACAGAGTAGGAGGTTAATACAGAGTAAAAATATTCTTAGCTCACTAAAACATAACCAAACGCCCACTGACAAGCGATTTTGTGATGGAACGATGAATCTTTTTAGGATTAACTGGACTACCTAGATCCCTGCTGATAATCGACTAAGTCGAGCGAGTACCAGTAAAACTTCCTTTGTCCCTATCATGCGCCACAATAGTCCAATGAATTCTTTTCGTTCTAAGAATTCGCTGAGCATCATATTCCCTTTATAGGGCCGTGGTGAAGAGGTCAGACCATCGAGCTGGTGGTCTTTCTGCAGTGCGTTCAATGTCTAATGAGATCTATTCACTTACAGCTCGTGTCCATCGGTCATCATTTATTTGCATCATGTGTCCGGCTTACCTAATCTTCAAAAGCGTGGCGTAATCTACGGCTACGTCTCTGATTTTCGATCGTTGACATAGATCAGAACCTAGTAGTCACTCTTTTTTTTGTGTGATGCGGGAAGGCGAAGCATCACCCTCTCGGTAGATAGTTGTAATGCGCTCAATTAAAAGACATCCTGCTTTCGTAATGTCCAAGATTCTGAAGCATACGTCAAGGCAGGAAGAACCGTCATATCAAAAAGATGAAATCTTTTTAGGATACGGTATGATATCAATCGGTACTGTAATTTAAATATTGAGAAAGTCTTACTTTGTAGCTTATATACTTCTACTTTCTATACATGCGATTGAAAATACTTTGCCTCACAAAAAAGTAGTAAAAGCTTTTGAGATGAAGCTTAGCATACGTAGCAAAAAAACTCAAGAAAAGTTTATATTTCAAAACAACTTAAAACTTCAACTAACAAATGTTAAATTATGCAGAAACTGATTTCAAATTAAGTATTCATAGCTTTTATGTAAGCCGTGAAAAAGCAGTATAAAAAACAACTCATGTAAGGATGCAAGAGAAACCTCCAAATAACCTCATAACGCAATATAATAATGCAGATGGTTTTGATGTTAAAGTTAATGGATTTGCACATGAGATGAGAAAAATGACACGTTGAAGCTTTTGAGCATTTTGAGTTCATGCCAAAATACCCAAAAACGAATATTAAGGAATGACTCTTCACCTCATAAGTACGCATAATCTTACCTCATCATATCAAAGTTCGATTCTCTAACGCAATGTGAAGTACTCGAACTTTTATTAGCATATAAAAGAATGAGTAATATGCACCTAATTCTAGTGCTATTAGAAGAGTGAAAAAAAAGGCTGCGAAAAACAAAATGAGGGTGCTCAGGAGGTTTCTTTCAGGAAGCAAGGATTTTAATGATGAAATGTTGGATTTCTTCTCTAAATAGGATTGGAGGATAACTATAATATTCAAATGAATGACTTTAAAAGCAATATAATCCTCTTTAGACTCTGAAAAAAGAGTAAAATGTCGGTCATTAGCAATTACTATTGCAAAAATTATACTGTATTAACTTAATAAAAACTAATTGATTCCGTTCAATAAGTTCAAATTTTACAAGAAGTACCTCATACAGAGTCAAATCACCATCATTATGTGGACTCATCAATTTGATCTACAGATTTAAAAAGGTGTGTTACTCGAAAATCGTAGATGATTTTTTATTGATTATTTGTATTTCTACCAAATAACACGAAATCGATTACATACTGTAATTACTTACTGAGGAAAATTGAACTATTCTTTCAAGCCTAATTCATTTTTGCAGTAATATAAAAAGCTCTGAAATTATCGAGAATAGTACTCATTAAAAAATTATGAATAGCAATTCTAGAACATAATAAAATATCAAGAATTTTAGAGAGCCGAAAAGAATGTGAGGATATTTTGTAACTCATATATGCATGGAATATACTCTAGAAGAAAGTGTTGCCAATTCTACCTATCTCTCTCATTTTTATCTTTATGAACCACCACTCTAGCTACCCTTATCACTTATCAGTTATATCACTACGTAAGTATGAACTATAACAAAGGTGTCAGTGTAGGGAATAGCAGTTCGGCACGATCCTCCAATTCTTTTTCGACTTCATCCCCTCTCCTTTCAATATCAACCCTCAAGAAGAGGCAGTACGTGTTCTGCTACTAAAACCCTGTGGACCTCAGCTCTTAAATTACTAAAATGTCTAGTACAAATACAATTAAACAATACTAAAATGTTTACTAACCTAATAACACGACTAATTCTTACTAAGTCACTCGAATAAGATAAGCTTGGAGTTGATCAATTCCTGTTATGGGATCCTTATACGTATTCAAGTTCAACATGATAACCGTGGAGGTGGTCGTATGCGAGCTTATACAGTGACTAGAGCTCTGCATTCTTCACCAAACCTGTGCCGGTCATCTTACCTAGATTTCTCTGCTACAATTTCACTGACCCTGGGAGGATGGTAGACTCGGTAGGCTTGAGTGGTTGCAGCGAACTGATTCGGGAGCTGCATGTCACTGTGGCACCTCCACCACTGCGCCTTTGGTGAAATGATATCACAAAGTATTGTTGTAAGTATTCGGAAGAATCAAATGCGTCTATGAGTTCAACAGTCGAAAAATTTGCTGATCACATTTGATCTTGTCATATTTCGTTATAAACGCTCACGTGTAGTACCGCCGTTATTCTACCGTAGATCTATTGCCTACAGAATCCTTCATCGTGATTGCGGTAGCGTATAACGCAGTGGTACAGCAGATAGCAATACGTGATCAAGAAAAGATTACCACATCCCTTGGAAGAATAAGCAGCACTAATTATGAATTGGAGGTCATTTCGTTTCAACACATTGACGAGACTCACACTAAATCACCTCCGTGATATCACATTGAAGACGAAGATGTGGCATTTCACAGAGAGATTGGTTTAACGTATATTCTTATTTAGTTTTTGATCATGATGTAAGCTTATGGTTTATTAGTTTAATCATGTCGTCGTTGTAAATAGTGATGTATTGCTTCAATTGAGTGAAAAATCTTTCTTGTTGCAGCTAAAACGCATTTTTGATCTACTTTATCTGCCGTTTCAGTGTTAAATATATTTAGTTGTAAGGAAGCCAAATCCCTTTATACTAAAGCTTTTAGCGCAAAGTGCCGTTGGTGAACTAAGTTTCTTATGTAATGTTTTTAGATGCAAAAATATTATGATTTGACCTCAGAATGATAATTTAAGAGTGAGTCATTATATTAAATATGGAGACTCAGAAAACATCCTCCATTCGGAGGATAATCTGTTACCTTAACCATGCCGGAGGATACGATTTAAAACGAAGGACATTTACTACATAGAGAAATGACACTAGTATTAGCTTGATGAGTTACACATAATGAGTTATAAGGAATAGTAAAAGCAACGAAATATCTCAAATAATCAAAGATTATGGTAAAGAAGCTTGAAATTGCTTAGATAAAGCTTCAGTATGTAGATATTTATAAGAATGTTGATATAAAAATGCAAATGTATATATGCAAATTAGTATGATTATCACTGAATATTTCATTTGGTTTATGATAATCAGTTATCATTGAGGAGTTATTACAGAGATATTATGCAAATATATTCTTTTTGTATCCTAGTAACAGATGTTATCATATCCGTACATGAAACATAAGAGGATAGTCTCTAGACGTTTCTTATATTTCTATTTTATTTTTCAATTCCATATTTAATGTATATCATATGAATAAATGATAAGCTTTAGCAAACAATTGCTTATTATATTTTGTGAAACAACTAACTTTACTAGTTTTTGACTCAATAATGATTTCCTCGAACTCAATCCATGCATTCATGATACGTTCACATACACGTAAATATATAATAAACTCAACTGCAATAATTATAAGATAGTTATCGACCTCATTAAGGATTGAGGCTAGAAATAACATATACAAATCTATAAAACGATTTATATTAATAATTCTACTGATAATTATTTTTAAAAGTCACCTAGGTAACACTAATTATAAGGGCAATTGGTTAACGTGAGTTTCATGGTAACAGTGAGTTTCTTCGGTGTGAAATGGAGATTAGTATGAGATCGACGTTACTAGAATAACGTTCGGTTGTGAAATACGTGATGTTAGAAGATCCAGAGCGAAAAAAAACTCCAAGTGATAACAACAAATCAAATAACGCTTTCTAATCAGAATCCATCAATCAATTAATCAATAACAGAATCACATCGATTAAAGAAACCATATTGTTTCAAGCAGTCAATATTCAACGTATTACATCCTGCCCTTTGAAAGAAAAGCCGTGAAGTGTTGAAAGTTACAAGCAGATCAGTACCAAAATAGTATTGTTTATATAGGAGGAAGTTCATAACTTCAACGGGATTGTTTATCGTCGTCTCTTCAATAAGACGACATCTATCAGTTTATCATCAGCGTTGAAAATCTACCAGAAGAATTCAGTTATACTTGAATGAATTTCATAGTTGATTCTGGATAACAAATTTTTACAAAGACGACTCTAACCAGTACTTGAAGATCATCATCAGCTTATGGAAATGTTGTTGAACATAACCGTTAAAGAAGTAACACATGTAGACGTCTGTAAGCCTCATTTACCATTTTCGTACCGTGTAATTTAGCTGACAGCAAAAACACTGTGAATATTTTTTCACTGAAGGAAGGAAAAAACTTTACTGTTTTATTTCAATACGACTAAGTTCGATAATAATCAATGGAAAAGTAAGTCAATAATACTTTTTCCTCATACGAGTCAATATTTCTAGTAATGTAATGAATTAGCAATTGCAGCAAAAGTCTTTCTACGACCCAATAAGAATACGTAATACTCAATGAGTTTGGATGAAAAAAAAACATTCTATGAAAATTTATGAGTTTCCTCTAAGCAAAGAGAGCTTCTTTTTGGTAAAGTCCAAGAAAAGAACGAGAAAAATCTTCTAAATAGAAAAACATGGAAAAATCCATTACATACCTCTCATCTTTGAAACCTTTAGCCTTACCAAGCACGAAATCTTCAGTGCCATCAAACGTATCGGCTACTTAATAAGAATTACTAGATGATAACGATATCAAAAATTTCAAGCATCTCTCACTTCCGCATTTGCCTCAGTACTTTAGAATCATCCAAGCATTTCAGAATTGTTTTCCTTGAATATGAATAGATATAAGGGAATAGATATAGGGGATAACCACCTTCATGATACCACGTTGAACACGAATGTGCAGGCGCATTCTGCCACAAGGAATTCATCAACATCAAAGCTTACTATTTTGAAGAATGCTGGTTATCTCAATTTTGAATGGCACGAACACATCGGACCTCATCCCAGTTTTTCGTTTTTATAAATATCCTAACTCTACCAGATAAGCGACTGAAGTATGTCACAATTTGTATACAATGACGTGGAAAAAACTAAATGATTGTGGACGTATGAAAGAAATCCTATCTTAAGTAATAAGCATGCACCATCACTCATTTTTTGAATAATTTTGTTAAATTGGATTATATTTAGCTTATAATTACTATAATGGCTAATGTATTGTTTTATTATCGCCACAGTTTGTTGACTCAGGTTAGAGGTTTCCACTTTCTATCAAACTCTTTCACTTGTCGGCTTACATAACCCGTTGAACTTTCTAGCACAACAAGTTTTTATAATTATTTCTTTATTATGCTTGATCTACACCTATTTCTTGCCATGCACATCCACTTCTTTCATTCATTTCATGGCCAGATCTTTGGTGTTTTGATTTCTCACGAACTTCTTAAAGAGGACACTTTAATGAGTACTGCAAAAATGTCAACTTGTTCTTCTAGTCGAAATCCTTCAACCACTTTGAGGCCTTTTCTCAAGAATCTTGATGACGCAGCATCCATACCACTACATCTTGATGACCTTGACCCATTCATGTCTTCGCTTCACAAAACAGAGACTACTAGGAGCTGTGGACGACTGCGAAACTGAGTGCTCAACTAAAGATCTGTTACCTAATCACTCAATTTTTTTCAAGAGTCAAGCTTACTTATTGTTGTAGATTCAAAATCCGAGTAAAGTTTACGCTTCATCAATAAACAGTTATTGATCCTAACTTGGTTTTCCTCCTAAAACGGATACAATATAAAATTGTCACAACCCTCATTTAGTTTTATCTACACGTTTTTGTATGTTGTTCGTATAGTGAAGACATGATTTGAGGAGAAAATATTTAATTAGAATTTTTTTACTGACTTAAATGTTATTTCACACCAACTCATACTCGATAGAATACAACATGAGTTTAAGTGTGAGGAAAATTGTATTGCCTTGTCGTACTTCTTATTGAACAATGATAAGCACTCGATGAACAACCAATTTGTTTTGTTGCACATTCTATGATAGTGCTTTTACATTTGCATAGAAGACAGTTTAACTCACCTTTAACTCAGAGTGTTTTAAGGACGACGTTCGTTTCGACGACAACGATACCGTTCTATTAACGCTCGACAAAACTTAGAACAGTGAGTAAGTGATCAAATAGTAGCAGTCTTATTAGATTTATATGAGCCTCATTAGAACTCCTCGTCGGAATCTGGTTGCCTTACACTTTACACAATAATCGTTAGACATGTGCAATTAAATAGTCGTCGCTATAGACCTCATGGAACGCTTCCAGTAGGAAAATTATGCAACATTTCGAGTTACGTGTTCATTTACTAATTGGTGATGAGTGAAAAGGCGAAGAGTAGACGACGAAAAGTATTTGGTTTTGTTTTGATTAGAATGCATACAAGCATTTAAATGGTATGACGTAGAGGATTTCAAACTAAATGATTAACTCAGAAGTAGTTGAAAATTATAAATGTAAATAATACTCAATACAATAAACATAGTAAAAATCTATTATTGACACCATTTACCTCAAACATGGCTTTGAAGAACTCAGAATAGAAATCTATTGGTATTAAAACCACTAGAAATTTAATGTGACGAGTTTTGTGATTTAGTCAGTTTACGAAGAAATTTCTAAGCTTAAATTAATCAAGTGTAAGCTTCTTCCAGGCAAAAATGATTCTCCAAGATCGACTATGTCCCAAGGCTGGCATTTCGTGTTGAACAAGGTATCAACAAGAAAAATTCTTGGAAGCGTTTTGGACTGATGCCAAAACCCTTAAATTAAACAAAAGAGATGAGTGCGTGGTAACTCGTGACTCAATCCCATGTATAAAATTGATATTTTAATCTAAAAACATATATAAACATCTATGATAACATCATATTGAGACGTAAATGTTATTCCGAAGAAGTTGACTGACTGGTTTAAGTATTGAGTTTGAAATTTCCTTTATTAGAGTTATGAAATATCTAAGAGAATGGAAAACAAGTTAGACTCAGTTAGGTTCTGTGGAGGGCGATATTGACGTCATCATTCAGTAGGTTTTATATTCCAACCTCATTTTGTCACTGAGTAAGCAAAAAAGAGGATAATAATAATTCGTTTAATAATATCATTTGTGATGACTCAATTATAGTTTTGACACTTCAGGTGACCGTTCGTTAATATTTCTGTTTCAAATATAATTTCAAACAAAAAAAAAACCTTTACGATCATTAAAAGATATTCATAAGGAAAAAATTAAGGATTTCCTCCGAAAATGAGGCTTACTTAAAATACAAATTGAATGGCTGAATAGTTTTTGATTGCAAGAATGAAGCAAATGACGTCATTCATCTCTAGACTTTCCTCAATCTCTTTTTTTCTATTTTCCGTTGAATTTTTGCCTCATAATTACACGAAATAATTATTTTCATTTGAATATAATTAAAATATAAAAATTTCAGTACTAATTAATAGTGAAAACAAATTATTTAAATACCTAATTATTAAATCGTATAATTCAATAACAATAGAAAAATCAATAAAACAATTTATGCACTTACATGATATTTTTTAAATTTTTTCATAATATATTAAATGTTAACGGTGGAAAAATTTTTAGAATAGCAAATTAGTACCAAAATTAATTAAAAAATAATAATCAAAATAATTGATTATACTGAGGGAAAAATTCCCAGAGGAATTATAGTGCAAAGGAAAAAAAGGACGATTGCTGTTCTTCCTGCTTACAACCAGATGAAGCCTTAAATGAACGCATTCTTCCAGCTTAAAACTTAAAAACTAGCCATTTTATTATTTTTTTTTTCAACTATAATAGATTATTAGAAATCGCTGTGGCGTAGAGGTGAAGGTGGAACAGTGACACACAGCTTTGAATAAGTTCACAACCGTCCCCCAAATCTACCAAACCCGCCATCCCTTCGGGGCGGGTGAATTGGTACCATAGAAATCTAAATAAAATAAACAGCACTGTTTTGCTGAAGAGTGAACAGTTCAACTCAATGTATAAGCCAGGCTCGCATTCAACCATTTCAACGATATCTCGTTGAGCACGGATGCGTAGACGCGTTGCTCCACAAAGGATTGATCAAGCTTATCCTATCATATAATGAATAACAACGATGTCCTATCCCTAATGGTGACTAGTGAATCACAAAACTAGAATCCTCAAGCGAGACTAGAACCCGGATCTGCAAATGTACGGTCTAGCATGCTGTGATTCTGATTCACTCAATATCACTAGACATGAAAAAACAGTTGTTTTAATTTATCAATCTACTAAAGTCATATTAAAAAAAAGATAACAATATAAGCATAATTTTCGCACAGAAATAGAGTAAATTACAAATTTGTTAGAGCCACCGGCTACAGTATGATCGACGTCCACTATACCACTTGGTTACGGTAACGCACGGGTTTTTCACGTTCTCATTACGGTATTGATTTCAGTTGAATAAAACAATCATGCTGCAACATTTTTTATAACTATGCAGCTTTATAATTAAAATGTTCAAAAAGATTGTTAGAAACAAAGAAAAAAAACCAACACAAACGTCTAGATGATTATAAATTATTTTGTAAAATAAATTTTCCCACAAAATTATATAGCTAGTGAAATACGGGCAATGAAGAATTTAACTTGACAAAGAGAACTCGTCTTATCATTTCTGAAAGTGGAAAGCAACAAAACCAGCTAATTTCTTCATTATTGAAAATAATTAAGTAATAACCCTTTGAGGACGTTAGGGAGGACGATCAATAAGAGTTCTACCGCTCCTCAACTAATGAGTAATTCAGAATAGTACGAACGAATTGGTATAAAATTGATGAAAAACCGACAAATAGTAACGGATGAAGTATGCAAAAAAAACTTGACAAATGTCAATGGCTTGTCAAAAATATATTTGCAACGTTGCATAAATATGGGTTACCTCAGGACAAATTATGCCATCAATTTGATTTAATGAGTTCATCGAAAAAAACACTCAACAATCTTCTTCAGTTCAATTAAGATTCTTCTACAGCAATTGGCAATCTATGGTGCTTCATGATTCTGAGAAATTCGCTACGTAGCAAAATACGTGCAACATCTTCCATCTATTCTACAGCTACCGCTTTAACTACACATTGCTTAGAGCACTCATATCTTATCATTCATGCTTCATCCCACCTGGTTAGACTTATATAAGCACATGACCTCTTCGTTTTTCGTTCCTTACATTTCTCACTTTTCTCACTGCTCCACTCAACGCTCCCTCCTTCTTGCTGTTCATTCGACTGTACATTAAGATAAGATAATAGTAAGATAATTGTTGGCGTTGATCAATCCGTTATGGCGGGATGCGCCAACGCATTCATGTTCAACGTGATATCGTGGAGGTGGTTGAATGCGTGCCTGGTCCCAATTTACCGACCCCGCAGGGATGGCGGGCTTGGTAGGCCTGGGAGGTGGCCGCGAACTGAATTGGCCGACGTGTCACTGCGGTACCTCCACCACTGAGCCACTGCGTTCCCAACTGTACATAGTTCTCATATATTGTTGTGTCAATTTTTTTTGTATTCAATAAAGGTTTATTTATCTTCCTAAGTTTGAGGTATATCACCCTGCTTTGAGACAAACCATACGGCTACTGAACTAGAACTGACAGATAACAGAACTAAAAACATATTTCAGCAGATAACAAAGTGATACCGAAGCTATTTAATTATCAGTTAGTGCCAATTCGGCAGGATTTGTTGCTATTCCTCATCAGTTAGATCGGTGTTATAGTCAGGAAAGCAGAAAACAATCAAGAAAACATTTCAGTTCATCGCACACGTATTCAGAAGCAATTCATCAGCCATTAATATTGATTGGATTCAAATGGAAAAAAGAACAGGTGGTCATCCATCGAGTGGAGAAAATTTTTGTCATAGTGCATTGACGTATATCTGTCAATTGAGAGGCGCAAGCAAACTTTAGCTAGCAATGAACGTTTCTCGTGTAGGCTTTGTTACCGAATCGTACAGTACGAAAAATGAGCAAACATCTTAACGAACATCACCATCTCCATTTTAAAAAATGCACTCATTCTAAGTATTATGTTTGAAGCAGCGGGGTAACAAATATAGCGAAGCATGAAGTAAAAATATATTCACAGTGCGAGTGGTACGGTAAAAGCCCATATGATCACCCGCTTAGTTGAAAGCTTTAACGTGGAGAAAACAACTTTCAATTCACTTATTATATCTGATGAAGTAAGCATAATTATTGATTGGTGCATAAAAAGACAAACTTACAGAACAACAAATACGGTGGGCGGTATGAGTACACTAGACCTAACTTCATGCGAAGTTTGCAACAAGGAGTTAATTGGTGTGACGAGCTTTCTGCTTCAGATTTGAATAAAGAAGCACCTCATTGAAAAAATAAGCGCTTGAGTGAGTTCACAATCATTTTCTTGATTTTAAAGTCTGATTTACGATCTTTACCATGAATCCAGAAGCACCCAGACGGATGGAAACGTTTTGCATTAATGCCTGAAGCCAACTAGTTCGAGCCTCGTACATGAGGATAGTTCTTTATTCTATTACAATGCAACTTAAGCTTCAACAATAAGGTGACCATTTGTATCCTTTCGCTATTTATTTCGATAACCATATTTGAAAGATCCGTGCTATTTCATGAAGATTGCTAAGTACATAATTGAACTTCAAGTTAAAAATTCATTTCCTGTGAGTGCAAATACGGTTGAGGTAATAACTCACATGTTTATATGAACGTTTCCAGGTTCAGAAACCGTAAAATCCATTGAAACGTGCCTATGTGCAATGAATTTTATGCACTAACCTTGTAATATGGAAAAAAACGAAGAAAGTAATTTATCAACATATTCTGAAAAGAATATCTTTATTTTTCTCAAGCTCTTCTAGTAAACGCTGTACTTTATAACGTTTTAAAGCTCTAGTTATGCATTTTAAGCGATAAAGAATAGGTTAATTGAAGAGAGAGATTTAGTTCACCTGTGTTTTGGACCACCCATGGATTGCAAAAAGGATATGATCAGATGACTTCATCCTAAAGTTATATAAGAATTAAGAAATTCTAAGAAGAAAATCCCATCGTTAGTTCACATTTCCAATTAATACGCTCACATAAGACAGAGTTTTCCTGGAAAATCAATGACGTAGATTAAGAAATGTACTGTGGAAGGAGTCGTGCAGCGCAGTGTTATTGGGGCTGCAGCTACTCGAGAGGTTAAATGACTTATACAACGGTTGAAGTTCAGTTCAGACAATACCAAGCGTTCCATTCCTTAAAGATCACTGAAGTGGTACCAGAATGACATGGGAGAGCGAGCAGTTCTGATTTGGCAACAATTTGGTCCCATCATTCATTGTGCAGACCACTCCTACGCATACGCCACGGCTACATTGAGGCAAGGAATGGGTAGCGCTCCTGTTCATCGAGGTAAAATACGCTAATGCTTATCCTTATCCCTATCCTAATGCACTGTACAAATTGAAATCCAAACTCACTAAGCTTTTGCGGGGCAAATTATTATTCGAGAATTTCAGGGGTAAAACGGTAATGATTGATCATTGAAACGAAGGCTTGATGAAGGATACGCGATGTCGAGTCCGGCTAACAGATCAAGCAAGTCTTTCAGTTGTCAATGAAGTGGTATCACAGTAATCTGGGAAGGTGAGCAGCAGTGACTTGACTACTGAATGGTCCTCTTAAGTCATTGCATTGACCTATCCCATTTAAACACCTCCACCATAACATTGAGACAAAGACTAGGTGGCGCATCTTCATAAGCAAATAGATTATGTTAATGCTTATCTCAGCCCTATTTTTGATTTCAGGTTAAGTTTTACTGGTCCAACGAAACAGTTTCGAAATCTATAGATTTAGTGTTGTTGATGTCAACTAAAAAAAACAACTATATGCTTATATTGTATAATAATATGCATAAAGAAAAAATCTTTGCGTTGGTTAATTCTTGAAAGATGAGTCACATCTTCATGGTGATATTAGCGGAGGTAATTTATTCTGTTGTATACAATGATTTGAGGTAAACGATAATCATCGGATCAGAGCTACTTATCTTAACAACTATGCAACCTTGTACCAATATATCGGTCTCAGAGAGACAATGAGTTCAAAAGACCTGGTTTGAGCGCGAACCTACACTAATCCGAGCGTTTTTATAGCATCTGTACTGCGCTATGTATTCCATCAATATATATGTATATAATTTTACAACAACTTCTTCAAAAATACTATGGAAAGTAACAAGATTTAGAGAAATCGTCCAGTACTTTTTTTGCTTGGAGGAAGTCATCATGATGTATTGCATGCAATGAACTCAGAGCGGCTTCAAGAAAGATACAAGAATTAATAGAGTAATATCCACAGTTGGGCTGAGATGGCCGCAAAACTCCAAACCTCAGCACTCGCCCGCTAACCCGCTAACTCACTAACCACTGATAATGGTACCCACTTACTATAAGTGAAGCATTGAGTGGTCGCATATCAAGGACCTCGGTGGTGTAATGGAAAGCACGGCAGACCGGATATCTGTAAGTGCGGGTACGAGTCCCGCCTGAGATTCCGAGTTTTGCGGCCATCGCAGCACAACTGTGGACATTGTAATATCATTGCAAAAATGCAATTAAATAAAAACAAATTACGAATAATAGAGTAATAAATTAGAATTTTATTACCTCAATAACTCTACAAAAAGCAATATTATGAAACTTATTACTGCTGTAAAATACAGGCTGTTGATTTTATTAGAAATGAGAAAGCAAAATATTTTATCACCTATTTGAGGTAAAAATGGAGGAGAAAATTAAAGGTTAATGCGAAAAGCTTGTTTGCATAGAAACTGAGTACCAACAGAAGTTTTTAGTGATATAGAAAACCATTCTTAGATTGCTGCAAATTTAGTAGTGAATTGACCGATTCAGAACTCGACATAGCAACTAACCAACATAACTCACACATTCTTCCTCAAAAACTCATTCTATATATGAACATTGAACGCAGCGAGAAACTTTTTTTCCATCATCACTCAATACAACAATAACTTCAAAGAAGGTTGAGACGTAAGCGAATCAATCTCAATCAATTTTGAGAAGCAGGAGGTTGGTAGACTCCTACTAGAACATGTTTATTAACAAAATCTACATCGAAGCAAATTAACAATCAACAAACTCAAAGGCAATCAAGAACTCATTGTAGGGCCCTTCCCCAGGCTGGCAGAGCTGAGGCCTCAGC
>KN716264.1:254200-265766 GCA_000816705.1 Dictyocaulus viviparus | reverse complement strand
TTTTTTTAAATGGCGTGACTTCACCACACTTCAACACGTCAGTTCTAGTTATCTTACCCTGTCTCCTCTGTTTCCAATTTACCGACCCCGGAGGGATGGCGGGCTTGGTAGGCCTGGGGGGCGGCCGCGAGCTGATTCGGGCCGGCGTGTCTCTGCGGCACCTCCACCACTGAGCCACTGCGCCCCCATCGGTAGTTATTTCCTAATAATTTCTTAAGAAAAATTTACGCTACTGCTCTACAATCAATCACTCCAGCTGGCACATTCGAAAATACAATCAATAAGAAGGAAATACGCTTAAAGCCAAATAACACTACGCTACTATAAAATTCGATTCCTTTACACTGTATAAAATATCAAAAGGTGCATGGCGCAGCGGTAAAGGTGCCATAGTGATACGGTGCTTCGAATTAGGTTCGCGGCCGCACCTCAGGCACACAAAACCCATGAAATTTTAACAGCAGAGCCATGCTAAAGTGGTCGATATTAATATCTGGACATCCGCTTAGTAGCCAAAGTTGATTGTACTTGTTGAAGAAGAAGCTCACTATCTGTCCATTCATTCGGTTCAGGCCGTGCTTCTCTGATCATCTGAGGAGCGTCAGAAGTGGTTTTGATTTGTTATGAGGTAAATGACGAATCAATCTCAGACTAACTTATTCTGTTAACAATTGCATTCTTTAGTCAGCGTCAAATATCATCTTAATAATTGATTCTCTATTGATTTATATTTTATCGCAATGTTAATTTATATAATAACGAACACACCATTTCATTTTATTAGATTTCGATTGTCTAAGCGACTCATAAAAAAATGTTCTCGTTGAAATATCCTAACCTTTTTATCACTCAATCCAGTAACTGCTGTTGTGATATTTCACTCACTCTTAGGATTTAATGTTTCAGTACTTTCTTGTTATTTTCGGCAATCGAACAAAACAAAAACATGTTTCTCATCATATTTATGCTTGCCGTAATATTACATCAATTTTTGACCGTTTCGTTTGTCTGGATTGGACCGAAATGTGAGTGTATCTTTTCTAAGCGCTTTTTTCCGTTGCAGGAGGTTCGTGTTGTTTACAGTTCACATCAAGTAAACATTTTCACGTAAAATAAATATCTCTGTACACGTGAAATAACAGAATCAGATTTTTTTTTCAGAAATGGTCTACAATAGGTTACAGTGAACACTTATGATGTTTAGGATAATTTCCTCAACAAAAAAAAAAATGAAGTATAAATTTATCAACCTCAACTAATTTTCTAGCGCCTAATAAACAGCAAATCGGAGTATCGACAAATTTTAGCATTAAACGTTGAAGTATTTGCTTCATTTTATATACCACTTTATTATTTAAAAATTGTATTTTTGTTGTTACAGTTCGTGACTCATCCTTTATTACGTATGAAATGAATAACGAACTGAAAGAAATATGCGGTAGGCAAGAGAATTCTACGGAAAGAAATTATCCATGGGCTGTATCGATAATGCTGAAGGTGACCACGCTTATAACAATAATTGATTTTCTTCTTCACACAAATACAATCAATATTTCAGTTCTGATTTCTGACCAATAGTTTATTCGTTGCGACACGATGCTTTTTAGCGTCCGTAATTAATATCTTCAAAGTTTATATTCACTTTTTGATAGAAGGCAGCACAGTGGTAGAGTGCGCCGTTTGTGACATGTACACTAAAATTTCTTTCTCTGATCTCCAGACCAATCCGACGTGTCATCTCTCTGAGTTCAGCAAATCATCGCCGGAAAATCTGCCAAGATAAGCAGCTCTGACTTTGGCTGATTAAGAATGCTTGCCTAGTTGCTATGATAATCTGTACTGTTCAACTACCTATCAGGACAGCGCTTTTGTTATTTCTAGAACACTTTGATATTAGTTAAATGGTAATGATTAGATGTTAGAGGTATGATGAGTCTGGAGTGAAAATTGAACCAATAACCCACGCTCCATTGGTATCGCAGCACCATTAGACAGTGAGCTACGCGATTGATACTTGCAGGTTAAGTTGGCGGGTAAATTTAGTATACTATCAAATAAATTTGTTACGAATTCGAACTCTGACGAACGTCATTACGCTCTTAATTTATGATTGAAATAATAAGATATCCATGAGAATGTTGGAAGAATCGCAACCAATTACTTTTCGTCGACCAAATCGTCGTCAGTTAGACTGAAAATTTCTTGAAATTTTCATATTACAGCTGAAATAACTTTCAGAACGGTGCCAATCGACTCGGTGGCTCTATTATATCACCCTATCATATTATCACTGCCGCTCATGGATTTATGTCTTTTCAGAAGGGTGATGAAGATCCTTGCATGTGGGTTGTTGACGTGATCTCTGGCTCTTTTTTTAATGTTTTGATCGTTATGTTGATTCGTCGAAATCGTCGTATTGTACATACACGACATCAGGCTTTGAGAATTTGCAATAAAAATATCTCTTCTTAGTCGTGCTGTATTGAATTCGTTTTAAGACGATTAAATGACTGAAGTAATAAAGGAATCCCTCCAGAAAGGAAAATTTAGGTATATAGCTTTCTCCCAGCAGACTGACTGATTTCACATTTTCGTAATTCACACCCATCTATGATAATGATAAGAATAATAGCGTGTTGAAATTTTGCTAAAAAAACACAGAAATTTATAATTTGTAAATTAAGTATGGTAAACTATCGATCACATGGTGACGTTCAAGATAGACTGGTGGCCTACGGTGGAAAGTGCATACGTGGCTACAGCCCTACTTTACCGAACCACCCAAACTGTACTGTGCCGGCTGTCACATACAATAAGGTAATATAAATAACATGTAGTTAATTAGACTTACCAATAAAATGAGATTACTGCTACGAAGTGGTGCTAGCGAAGTTCTTATATTTGAGGCATCTTCATAGAAAACAAAAAAAACTTTTCACAAGTGATTAGTGATTTCGAGTGCATAGTTGAGAATAAATAGCCAATGCAGAGTTCAACGTCGATTAAAGTATACGGTAGTACCTAGAGATGTTACGGAGAAGTGAGAATCGGGAAAGCCAGCTTAGACTTAGTGTGAATTGGGAATTATTTTAACAATGGAAGATAGCAACAATCTGACAACACTTCCCACCATACAAAACTGAAGACAAGCGGATCGGTAGAGTCCCTTTTCTGTAATTAATGAAAGACTATTTTCTGAATACAATTAAATAATGCTCCATAGGATTCCGTAACAACTTCGAAGTCACACGAACTAAATTAAATGCAGATGATTGTGAGTGCTTCTGAATTCATGCTGTCATGATACATTATCGCGAATTTTCTTCTGAAGCACTACGAAAATTTATTGTAGTTTGAATTTTGCTCGATATTTCATCAGATTCGAAGCGTGATGATTGATCAAAGCTTTGCTCTGAACACTTGTCATAACGGTCATGATTGGGCGATTATTGAATTGGAAGAAAGGTACAAAATTCTTCGACTCAACATTGTAATTATATCTAGTTAAAGCGAGTCCTTCGTTTTTATACATTTTTTAAATTGTTTTATATTTATATATTAACTTTATATTTATATTTATATCACTTAAGCAACTCGTTTCTATAATAATTCAGCCCTTCTTACGAGTTTCGGAGTCAACACAAAATTTTCAGGATCAATTTTTCCGATTCACTACGCCCAATATGCTTGCCACCACCGAGTCCTATTATCGGTCATTTGGTTACAGTTGCAGGATGGGGTAGAAATTACGGTGGGTAGTCAACAAAATGAGGCTGCTAGGAAGCCAAATACTAATATGCAACTAGCCATCGATGAGGTCAAAGTTATTTTTGAAAACATTGTTAGATTAGAGGAGAATCGCCAATTTAGCACAATATGTTGACAAAAGAGGTTTGAGTCCGGAAACAGTCTATATTTATCCTGAAAGTATTGAAGAGAAAAAAAGTGCTTCAACGTATCTTCAAACTTTCTTAAATTTGACAAATACGATTAGAAGACGGATCATTGCAGTTTATTAATCACTGTCAAGTAAGGCGCATATTTGACTCAAAATCAATCGTAGTGATATGAATATGCTATCGTAAAGAAATGACTAATACCTTTGTACCATGCGATACATTTAAGCAAATCTTATTTCTCTCAATTACGAAGATTTCTGAAAATTTACAGTATTCAACGAAAGTGGACCAATGATTCATGAAATTCCGATGATCATCAGTCCAAAATGTCAGCGACCGTGGAGCGACAAGGTTTCGAAATTATGCAGCCCATTTTTTCCATTGCTTTTCGTCATTACTTATAGTAATGCATTGTCAGAACATTTTCGTAATGTGTGGTCTACAATTTTACGCCAAATCTATTCAAGTTGCCCTTCGAAGCTGACGACTACATTTGTGCTACTTCATTAGATACCGAGGATTTTTTCGCTCCAAGAACATGCCATGTAAGTTCACGTTCTTTTATCTTTGGTATTAGTAATTTTAAAACAAAAGAAAATACTAGGAAACAAAAAAATGATTGTTGAGCAGCTTTGTGACCTATTTAGTGATTAAGTCAGTATGTATGAATTTTTTCTTCCTATTCTGATGAATACTAGCTATGCTCACTCTCATCCACATTGCTGGGTCCTGCCACTGTATAATCTGATGCTCTTGTCACCGTCAAATGTCATCTAGATAATTTTTATCTTAGACTTGCACAATTATGGTGTTTAAATGGTTTTGTTGCTCCACGTCGTTTGTTTTGTTATTCCCGTTGGTGATATTGTCGCTTAAGATTTAGCTCGATTTCATTAGTGTTCTTGGATCTGAGCGCTCTTTAGCTACCTTTTTTAAGCTTCTTATGATCACCTAATACAGCTCTTCTTTTCTACCGTTTTTACCAAGCTTTCATTTTTTTCAATTATGTTTCCTCATGTAGTACTTCCACTATTTAAATATCACTAACACTGTATTTTGTGCCGTTTTTCTAATGTCACTAAACCTGAAGAGATTACTTCCAACCATGTTCAGCACATCCATGGTTCTTCCTATGAATACTTCTGTTTCTTCAATTGTCCTTTTTTGAGATGGCGTGTTTAAAATGTCACAAAATGCAGATGCTTCTAGGAGTGACAAGATAAGATCATGCTTACACAAGAATGAAATTGTTGAAATAACGAAACTATTTTGTTCTTTTATAAAGTATCTGTTTGAAAGAAATACAAGTTGAAGTGCTGAGAATTTAGCCTGGAGTATTATGATTTTTGGTGGATTTTGGCAGATAAAAAGTTATATAACAACTACTCTCCATTCTCGAGAATTAGCAGTGGTGCCGAAGTAATTTGAGGGCGTGAGCAGCACTGACTTTACAACTGATTGCTCCTCTCAAGTCATTTTATTGATGACTCCCATTCAAACACCCCTGCTATAACATCAACACGAATAAGCGGTGTATCTCCCTCCACAAGGAAATAAAGATTATGCTTATCCTTCATTGCCTTATCATCGCATTATATATTACTTGAGCATTAAAGAAGATTCAACGTTGAAAGTTTTTTTATAGGAACACTATTAACGAAAATGTTTGTAGGGAGACAGTGGATCGGGGATGGAGCAAATTGACGAGCGTGGACGCAGCATTCTGTTAGCAATAACGTCATTTGGAACAAAAGGATGTCCAGCAAATGAGTTAGCAAGGTACTAACCTCTTTAATTAATTCCTAATCAAAAGTTCTAAGTTGTAATGACTCTAATGACTTTGCATCAATTGTTTTCTCTTTCAGATTTACTCGTGTTAGTAACTACCTGTTACAAATTTGTACAACTACAGGTATTTGCTATTCTCAGGATGACGAACTCAATTGAAGGGTCTTCATTGTTGTGTTGTGTTCATTGCAAAACAAATACTAAACCGTAAAACTGACACAAATAACTGTCGCAGACACTTCGCGACGTTGCACGAGTGATCATCTTTTTGAATAGCAATTGTATTTTCGTGTATAATGAATAACTCGGGGTGCATTTTTTTTTCAAACGCATCGTTGTGCAGTAAATGAACTTCTTAACATTGAGAGGGACCGAATGTTCTGTTTCTATGGATCTGTAGATTTTCAAAACGACGTAATGATAGTATTTGATGTTGATGTAACAATTCTAAAATGTTCCTGAAATGTTGTAAGCCTAAAACAAGAGGAGCACAAATGTTCTCACCATTTCTTCCTGCAAATTACAGGCGAGTTTTTGGGTAAATAATTTGGATGACGCATGGTGCTTTTCATGTTTTCATATTTGTCGTACCATGCTTTTCAAAGTTTGAACTCGTTAATCATCAAAATAGAAATGTTGAGGAATTTTACTACAAATTTAGTGCTGATAAGAAATGAAATGTGTGACGAAGTTATGAGCAGTGCACCCTGCATTCTTTGGTACCTCAGAACGTAACTCCTTTCGAACTCGGCAAACTAGAATGAAAACTATTTAGAAAAAAAAGCTGGGACACTGTTTCAGCAAAAACTGAAGGCCCATGCTCAATATGTATATTGGATTTCTATAATTTGTTGATTGAGATATCTAAAAACCATGTTTGCTCGTGAATATTTTAGGAGATCTTTTGAAAATATTCTAATTATAAATTTTATTTAAGTTTGAAAACAACATTTTGTAGGTGGTGATTAGATCAATATGTTGATCGACATATTACCAGGGTTCGGAAGGGGGAAAAAAGCAGCTTGGGAAGCATATATGAGCATCGAAGACGTAGTGAACTGAACAAAGAAGACAAAGCTCCAAGCAAACCTTCTTCACATAATGATTCTACCTGCCTTGACGTATAAATGTTCAACTTTGACATTACCAAAACAGAATGAGCTGAGTGCAATACAATGCTACATCTGAAGGGTAATGCTTGGCGTTTCCAGCACCACGCAAGTGAAAGAGGAAGTACGAAGTTCTGACTTACACCAACTATCACTGTTCAGAGACGCAGCTGTTCACGTTGATTAGGTGGACCGGACACGTGATAGACGTGAATATTGACTATTGGACAAAAGCTGTAAGTGATTGGATCTTACTGGACATCAAACACACTGCAGGAAGACCACTAGCTAGATAGTCAAATCTTTTGCGCCTTAGAAAGAGATTATGATACTCTACGAATCCTGAGAGTTGAAAGAATTCGTTGGACTACACTCGTGTGCGATAACACGAAATGAAAGTTCAACTGGTGCCTGCTCGACTCTGTTGCTGATGAACGAGAATCGAGGTGCAATTACTATATTTCATAAAGGTTTTATTGCCCATGTTTGAAGTACCATTATTGAAATTGAATCTTCTCATGTGGTTAACCAAGATGAATCAATACGCAAAGGCATTCCTCATCAATTCTACCGAATCGATTTCACACTCGAAACATTTCGTATCGTTCAGCATATGAAATTGAAATCCAAAAAAATCAAATTTTTATTACGATTTTGAAACGGACATTCGACAACACAGATCACTTCCTAAGGAAAAATAGTCATATAATCTTATCTGTTCGGTGCAATGCTGTACAGAGTAAACATTCAAGATCTACGGCCACTTAAAGAAATCGGTTACCAACAGTCTGTATATACGGTCGCTCCTGAACGAAAAAATAAAAAAAATAAAAAGTATAAGTGAAGCATTGAGTGTTGATTGAGCGTTGTCTTTAGTGCAGTCGGTAGCACAACAGATCGGATATCTGTAGAGGTTTCGAGTTTTGCCATTATCTCAGCCTTACTAGGGATAAGTTGTTATAATTGCGGATTAATAGAGAAAAAGTGTGCTAAATTTCTTAAAAACCAAGTTTTTTTTTGGCTTGTTAATAACGCCAAAAAATAGCCTATGCTTTATTTAACTTAGTGATATAGTAGATGAAATCCAGATATCTGCGAATATTATAGGTATAGCAAAAAATAGCGTAAAGCTTAAAAAGTTTGGAATACTATGTACTATAAAAGAAATGTAGATCGGCTTTTGTTACAAGTCGAAAAAAGGGAAGAAGAAGGAAAAGAGGAGGTAAAAAAAGGAAAAGTCGCACCTCTGTAGGACACATCAGAGGAGTCGAATCGTCTGCTAGTTTTACCTTTGTTGTTTTACGACCGACCGGTTCAAGCAGACTATTCCAGAGGAACTTTCCAACTACAGCATTGCCGTACTTGCTCAAATGGTAAATGTCTCTCCCATAAAATGACTTGTCGTATTCACCATTCTTCTAAAACTAGAAAAATATCAAACGAAAATAATTTTTGCATTTTGATTTTTATCAGGTATTGACATTATTTATGAACCAACTAGATGAACGAAACGTAGCCGTAAGCTTTCTGTTTCTATAACGTCTACTGTTAATATTTATTAAAGCGCGAGGCGTACTGATCGAGTCTGAATCAGGTTTGAATTCCCAGTTCTACCAAGCCCTTTATTTCTCTGGTGCGTGTCAGTTGGGTCAGAAATATGTGGGTAAGATCAACTGCGCTGAGTTGGTTAAGAGTAGTCAATGCAAGACACTATATAGACTAGGCTCGCATCAAGTCATCCTCATGACATCATATTGAATAAAAATGCATAGGTGTATCCAGCAATAAAAGTTGATTAGTTCCAAATCTTATCTAAGCTCATTATCGACGATATTTAATGATTGACCAACTGCTTACATTACGGTATGCATCCTTTACTTCATCCAGAAATCCTTGCACAACCACAGTGAAATCCTTATGATCAAATCGCTTTTCGTTTTGTAGTTCATACACAACCTATAACTCAATTATTTCCTTTTTTTGAATCATCACTTAAAAACAAGAAGACAATACGGAAAAGGCAAAAAATATAAAAAAACACTAAACTTTTCTATACTCTTTATAGAGATGCTCTCGTCTGGCTATAAAATTATGAGAATCCCCACATTGCATGCCTTCTCTAAAATATAAAAAAATCAAAAAGAATTCCGAAAATTATTTATTGAGTTTTGAACATTTGCCAGAAACATTGCATGAGGTGGCGCGTCGCACAGTAGTAGAATATGTCACAGTGTTATACAAACAACGTTCCACATCATTCCACAGGCCTACCTACATCCTTTCGAAGTTATCAAGTAGGCATCCAGAATTATGTGGAGAATAAGAAAGCCTGGCTCGATAAAGATTACCAATCCGAAGTACAAAGACCAGATATGCATTAAATCGCCTCCAATATGTTATGACGAATGAATGTCGAGGAGCTGAAGCATTCTACAGGAATCGGTCAACGGTAAGGTATTCTTGTACACCATATTGTTGAAGTACAGCAATCATTCTCCATTGAAGAGAACACTTGATATCTTTTTTCAATCAATTACTGTATTTATATTTTTAAAGGGTACGCTAGCAAGTATTTTCATTTACTGTAAGGTTTGAACTACTCTGTCTTCATATTTCATAATGTCACTACAATAAATTATTCACAATAACTTCAGCATTGTTTATCATAACAGAACGTGCCAAATGGCTTTGGCCATTGTTATTCACAAAAAAAACGCAGGCTAGAGAAATCGCAATTCTGTTATTTATTGTGGAGCATTTCATAGAGGTGACGAGAGCCTGATCTCTGTGTCCTTAGTGCCCGCGTACCGAAGTGGTAGAGGGTGCTGCGATAAGCGTTCTTGAACACCTTGAGTGCGAATTCGAGTCCGGGTAGCACTGATCCGGCAACGCAGTCGTTTGCACAAACGTGGCCGCATTTGAAAATTTCCATGATAACTTCAACAACAAATGCAGCATCTACCCAGAGCAATCAAAAACGCCACCCCGTATCCTTACCTTTACCCGATTATCATCGCAAAAAGGAGGAACGTATTAGCATTAACCTCTCTGCCAACTTAATATATTAGGAGTCCCGACAAACGTCTTTTCAGTACTCTAATAATACTTTTTGACTCAACTTTGTCTCATGTTTGTATTCGAATGATCGTCATTAGCTTATTCTATGATAATAATCACACTAAATTGTCTTAATATAAATAAATTACGTCAGAATACTTGTGAAGATTACTTGAGACTAATTGAGACATTCAACTAAATTTTCAAGACATTCGAAATCAAATTAGTCACTTCCAGTCATTCATCAGAAATTAAGCGAGTAATACTATCGTGAATAGCGTTGTGTAGCAGAAAGAAGTCATATAAGCTATAGTGACTCACCCTTTGGTGATGAGTGATTCAGCATCCAGAATTAATCTGGGATTCCACATTGATATTATAGAAACAATTGTTCGATTTGAATTCTTTCGTAGGATATTGATTCCTTCTTCTAATTTCTCTTTGTAAACGGTGCGATCGATTTGCTTCAATAAATCAGCTGTTTCATTGTAGGTTTTAGGCACAAGCTTTATTTGTTTTCTTCGACTTAATGATTTATGCATTTGTATGTATTTGATATTTTTAAAAATTAAAAACTATGCTGCGACTAATCGATTGTGAAAATCTTCAGTATTTGAATTTGTTTCACTTGAGGAACACTCACTCTCAACACTAACTGAAATCCCCATCAATATGTGCTCTTCAGAGGTAATAATTCTTGAGAAAAAAGAATTTGTTCAACTATAAAACACTAACTAACATACGTTCAAATGTCAGACAACACACTGATTCTCATTTACAAACAAACTAGCTAAATAGTAAAAATTTAAGCCATGAAATCAATAAACAATATCTGCACAGCTCCTCGAATTGAGTACAATTTACCAACGGCCACCTCGCAAATGATCTCGTTAATTAAAATATTGACGCCTTCAAATTCTTTCTTTCCTAGATAGCAAGAATTCCATTCACCATGAAATTCTAAGCACTATTGAAACTGCAGGCCAATATTTGTTTGTATTTTAATTCTTTTGTTATAACTCATTATAATAATTTACGATCATTTTCATTGTTGAGGTTACCTCTTCTGTTAAGCACTGACGTCCTCCCAAATCGTTTATACCAATAAAAATCGAGATTAGCTTCCAATCGTTAGCTAAATCAACCTAAAGAGTAATAATATTCCGAGAAATCCATTACAGAAGCGATTAAATTAATTCTTGAGCTTTTCTCTTCTTAGATACTTTTCTTAGAGAATTTAAATGAACCACTTACCCCTCTCGTTCTCATCCTCTGAATGAGGTCACGCGCTTGTCTAGGAATATCTATAGAAGTTTGTCCAACTACGGCTACGTTAAATGAACTATTATCATTTTTACCAGAACCATATGACATTCCAATGATATTGGGATTGAACAGTCGTAGAATATCTTCAAAAAAAAGACTAACGAATTGCAATGGCAGTTTTAATAATCTAAACGTTTTCCTTGAATGTCAAGCTAAATGCTTTTGCTGTGAACTCGAAACATACTGAGCGATATATCCTATCAAAAATTATGGTTTACACGAATTTTGCATAGTGTTACTTTTTCCTTAATTTTGAGTAACTTTCGTTGAACTCCATTATCATTGCCCACCCATCGATCATCGAATGAGTTGAATGGTCGCCAGTAAAACTTTACTTCTCGATAGCACGCAATTGTCGTTCATATAAGCTTTTTGTTCAACAGAGTG
>KN716264.1:215074-229941 GCA_000816705.1 Dictyocaulus viviparus | reverse complement strand
AAATTGATAATTGAGCACGATGAAATTTGTTACGAACTTCTGAAAGACTTATGATAACAAGTTCAAGTCGAAGATCAACGATCAAGTTTTCATTTATAGTTTTTTTTTTTGAAATAGTAAAAGTTATTGTTCAAATAAAACGTAATGTTATATATTCGAAAAAGACTAGGAAATAGAACAGTGGTAGAAAGGACCACACATGTTATTATAATTATTATTCGAATATTGATCAATATATGATCAAGTGAAGTTTGATTGTTAGCGACGGAGGTATAACCAAATAGAAGAATTGTAACAAAATTATGCTTTCATTTCTTGTATAATCCTAAATTCTAAAAAATCTAATCTATTAAGAATCAATACTGAAGTTGTTTTAACTCGCAAGGACTTCAAGAACATCACAGCATCCGATGATGTTTTGTAGATGCCGATTACTTCACCAGTAAATAAATCACGAAAATAAACTGACTTTTTGAAGTTGTCATAGGTCACATAAGTTATTGCGACACATTTTCACTTGTTTACCAACCACAATGACTGAGCATATTTAAATATGCTTATTGAACTAAATTATGTTTTATAAGTATTACGTTATAAGATGCTCTTCTTACGGTTTTCTCTAGTCGAGACAGAAAATTAGAATGAGACGGTAAATCGACGGATGAAAACGTCACCATCTTCGCTTCGCCGATGATATCGTATTCATTACACCAAACATCGAGCAAAATGAAACAACTGTTAGTCGACTTCGACAGTGTTTGCAAAAAAATTGGCCTTAAGTTAAACCTCAAAAAGACGCCATTTATGAGAAGCAGATGCATTTTTAATGTTCCGTTTGCGCTGAACTAAAGGAATGTCTTAGAATGTTCAAGCCATATGTGTCTAGGATATGAGATCAATACGATGAGTAACATAGAATTAGAGCTTAGCAGAAGTAAACGAGCGATATATGGAACATACAACAGTATGGAAAACACAATGAAGCAAACAGACAAGACAGAGTTCCGAGTCCACTTTTGATACGACAGTTCTTCCTGCCCTAATCTATGGAACGGATACATGGACATTACGAAAGCAGTGTGAGCGAACAGAAAGTGCCGTACAGCGCTCCACCGAGAAGGTGATGCATGGCGTTCCAAGCAATAAATGAAAGAGAGAATACGAAGATTTGACTCCGAAGTACGTCGACTACCAAAGACCAGAGACGCAGCCATACACGTAAAGCTATCGAAGATTAGATGGACCGGGCACGTGACGCGTATGAAATGATGACTGATGGGTACGAGTTGTAAGTGATTGGATCTCATTGGACATCAAACGCACTACCAGCTCGATGGTCAGACCGCTTCACAAAGGTTCAAGAAAGAGATTATGATGATCAACGAAACCTTGAAGCGAAAAGAACCAATTGAACTTCCCTAGAGTGAACGAGAGAAATGGGAGTTCTAGTGGTGTCTAGGATCAGGAGGAATCCAGGTAATCGAACTTCGTAGGGAAATGTGATCATTCGAAACAGTGCAAACAGATAGTACTAATAACATACCAGACAAATACCATCTTCACGAATAATCTTACATAAGGGACGTGTGTTTTGATATGGTTTTTTATGAAAACTAGATGTTCTCCATTTTCACTTCGATTCCTAGTCAAATTTCTCTACCACACATATTTCTTTTCACCACTCTTCCCTCTACCACAAACTGTTGGTGGATATTTCTGTTGGAAAACTTTACGTTTCAGATCACTTCTTTGAACTCATTGTAAGTTGCGTTTAATTCATTTTGATCTGCTGCACCGATTAATAAAAGCAACTAATTTATTTGATTTTCTTCCAAAGATCGGCCGATGATGTGTTATCACTGTACAAAGAGATGGAATACTTATGATATGGGTATGTGATAATTTATGACGAGATGTCTAATCGATGATAAAGCCTTAAAAGCCAAGATTTCGAACGCACAATAGTGCAGGGATTGTTTAAGAAGTTCGTTGAGAGAGGGGTGCATTGAAGATGAGAAATTTAGTGACTCGTTATGGAAAGTTGACAGCGATCAACAGAGAGGAGAAAAATAAAAAACCTTATCAACTATAATAGCACGATCTCAGCTCATATCACTTCCAGAAATTTTTACGGAAAACGCGCTTTAATAATCAACAAGATATGGAAAATGTTTTTCAAAAGTTGATCAAATTTCATGAGCACCGATTTTTGTGCTACAAGATTTGAGGACAAGCATAATTTCGCATAAAGAAGGTGTGTTGATTGTATCTATTATTATTATGATAAGTAAGGATGCGTTCAAACTTAGTTATGATTTCGAATTCACGTTTTGGAATCGTAATCGCTTTTTGACCATTTTTAAACGATGTGAATTTAAGGCATTCTGCAGCCTCAACAACGCCGTAGAGGTCTGCTTTTGTTCAGAATGTTATCGTTGCATGTGCAGAGTAGGAAGCAATCTCGAGAATGAAGCTTGATTTCCTCAACAATACGTATTTAGTGGAAGGAAAACAGAAAAATCAGCGATGTATAAAGAGCAGTTGGTGACAAATTAGGAAGTATTGGTTTGAAAAAAACACTATGAATCTCTTCTCCAGGCTGAAATTCGTGAATGTTTAGTCATTTCCAGATGATCGTACGGCTTACCTTTAATATAATGATATGAAGAAATTTTCATAGAAGAATAATCATTGCCTAAAATTCTTATCGTTCAGACAGAAAATTAAAAAGAGTTGAAAACATTCTTCCAGAAATGATGAAGAACACTTTAGGCATTTCATTCGTCATTGAATTCACATTTCACAGAAGCTATGTGATTAACACAGAAGAATGAAAACGTCTTCTATTCAACTACGAAACTTGGTCTTTTATGGACGTTTATGCTTCAACGAACATAAAAAGAGATTTACGTCAATAATTAAAAATTACACGAATCAAAAAAGTAGATGAACAAGAAAAATTGTCTTTCGCAATGTTGAAAGCCATGAGACACGCTATTTAATACATCATTGAAGGAGAAAACGATTTTTTATTTGCACAGTGGCAAGAGATGCTATAATGCTATGCGGGTGCCGGTTCGGGTCCATAAGCAGGCAAACTTAGCCGGCCATCCTCTGTCGTTATCGAAATGACACCAGAATGATATAAGCCTATCGTATTTTGTATTCTATCTAATTAAAGTAAGAGCTAGTTCACATTGACAATATAGAAGGTATCAGCTTTTAAGAAACAATATGACAAAATAGTTTATACTTAAACACGTAAAGAATATAAGGAAAAAAGATCAAAAGTGTCCCAAATAGATCGGTTAGTTTGAAAGCCGTTAGGGGATGAGTGACTATCGCTAGTCAACTCCACGCAATAACACGGTTTTTGTACTTTTCATTAGTGCTGGACACTTCCAGAAACGTTGACCGTTGTGTTTTATGATTTATTTACGGTCGTATTAATAAATAGGCAACATCTAAACAACCAATGATAAATAGATGCATGCCTTGAGCAATTTTTATGAGACCGGAGAACGCAAGAGGGCACATCTAATTTATAAACTATTCCGTTTCAATTGTATTTTTTTTTTCTTCAGAGAGCAGAAGCACTCAGAGAAATGGAGTTTCATAAAAAATAACTAACTACAAATTTTTTGTATCTCCATAATTTCTGAGTAAATAGAAAAAACAAGCAATCTAAACAAAAACATATATTAAAATTCGCTGGAATCAGTTTTCAATGTTTTTTAATAATAGAATTTTCAAACTTAATTTTAATCATCTTCCTCTTCTCATTAGCAATAAATTTCTTTCGCAGCCTGAAATTGATTAGCCCCATTACTGAGACCTCACTGAGTCCACATAAAGCGCTTTCGAAAATGAAGCATAAATAAAATAACTTTAACAAATAAAATTTCCCATAAAAGCACTACCTTAACATTTAACTCAGAAGTAAGTCAAATATAAAATATACATGTGAAATGTATTACAGAAAACAGAACAAATATTCTTTTTTACGAAGAGGACGATAGCCGGCTTGTAAAGAAATCTTAGAGATGATCTGTGAAAACGTTTGTTTTGAAAAAAAGAATAACAAGAAAGCAAAAACAAAAAAAAACATCAGGAGTGCAGTACTTTGAGGGCAGTGCAGTACTCTGAGGGCAGTGCATTTCACTGAAACGCTGTAAGTACAGTTAACTGGCACATTAACGAATTTTGCACTTCTTTCCTCTTCCAGTATTTTTTTAACGAGTCTAATATTCGTTTGCTTATCATTCTGAAAAACAAATTACTTTTTAGAGGAAACTTAAATTGTTTTATTTATAAATGAGTGAAAAATTCTGGTCAAATTTGGAAAACATAAAGTGGTTTATTCTTAGTAGAAAGAGTACAGGTAATTTTAATAATTTACCATCTTGCTCTCATTTCAAACATTCATAACCATTTCTTTTTTTTTTTCTGATTCGAACGGATTATTGAAAGTGACGTTCAGCTTCAGTTTTAAGCTCCATACTTTAATTGATCGAAATCATGTTGGTATCGTGAATAACACGTGATGACTCAATCGTTATAAAGACGATGTACCTCATTCTACAGAGTATTTCTAGTATCAGTTTACAAAGATCATGTGAATGAGGCACTCTACCTTAAGGATTCGCTCAAAAAACAGCTATTTTTCTGGGTCAAAAACCTTATCGCTTTATTTTGCGAGTTCTAAAGTCATGGGCTTAGTTTCGAAACGAAGGCAGAGAGCGCGAATAAATCCTCACCGACTAAGAAGCTATAATGATTTTCAAATGTTAAAAATCAGAACAATCGAGAACTTTCTAAATATCATGAAATTTTCCATTAAATAAGCATAATTATCGTAGAAATAAGTTATTGTTCGTTGAGTTGAAGCGCACAGTTCTCAGTGCAGTTGTCTTAGCACATATAGATATTTCCTTACATTTTTCTCATAAAATACCAAAAATCAGGAATGAACTTCTCGTCGCATTCCGCTATACATCGTGGATTTCTCATCCACCCATCGCCTTTTCCTCATTCATCTAATAACCAGCGTTTTTCGGCACCTCAAACAAAAATGATGTTGTTTAAAATCGAATTCCAGAAATTTCCCCACCATAAACAATACCATCTTCTTCGAATCTGTTACGAGCCGAAACATGTTTGACTGAAAATTGAGTCTATAATAGGAATTTTTTCTAAATTCTCAATATAAAAAGTACTTTCTGAGTCATATGGAATTAAACTGTCCTTGCAGTTTTCTTTGTAACCTCACAAGAACGATGAACAACGACAAATGTACGCTAAGAATAACTAGCTCCATCCAAATATGCAACTCAAATAGAAGCTTGGATTTATTAACCTCACAACAATAAGATTGAATGGTAGTACTATTATGACAAATGTTATAAAACAGATAAAAAAAACGGACTTAAGGTACGATTACTTGTCGGATCTAGTTGATTTTTAATTGCCTACAAATTCAAGAATACATGATGAAGATGATTTCATGGAATGAGTAAAACGACTGTCATCGGTTCAAAAAACGCCAATCGGAGTAACCTCCGAACCTTACAGGTAACTGCTGACAAAGTTCTTCGACTTGTTGTAACGCATTCAATTTGAACAGCACAGTAGATGTGGATGCAACATAGGTTGTTGTTGATCCCAAAAAATGAGGCACAACGGAATCGATGCAAATTAGCAGTATAAAGTATTATGTTAACAAATAGCATTACGAAGAAGCATTAAGAATTCTGATGATAATGAAGGTTTTCGGAACCGTCAACGTATCTAACAATTCAGATGTTTTCTTAAAATCAGCCTACGTTGGGTAATAAGTGAATTCAATCAAGCTGTGATATTATTCCAATAATTCAGATCATTTCAAAATGATTTGCTGATCAAATTGATCTAAAATCATCTTTCTCTACCAGATTGATCTACTTTTCAAGCTCCTACCAATGGTATCAGCTAAAAAACGACGCCTTGAATCGTTCCTAATGTGTTCTTTCCTCACTGACTCTCATACGTTACGGCTCAAAAGAAAAAAAAGTGCTTGTCATAATGGACACAATGACATATACAAGTACGGATACTACTCTAATTATAGTAATTTTTGTGTCATGGTGATAATACCACATGATTCTCTTATGTTTGTCACATTGATGAACCAACTGTAAGAAATATCTCCCCTCAGGAAACGTATGCAAATAAGCACCAAAACAACTGAACTGATAAATTTAATGCATTGATACATCTGAATACGAAAAATGGTAAGTATTTTGCCAGTGATTTCTATTCAATAAAAACATTTGCTCACCATTCATGCTTTTTATCTGGCTAGGAATATGTTTATTTTTTCCATGTTTACCTTCTCAAAAAAGGTTATGAATTTTTCAAAACATTCCCGTAAAAGCAGCTTTGATGCAATATTCCAGAATTTATTTACATAATAAATCATATACCAATTACTTTTTAATGACATTTTGATGTCTCTTTGAGAAAAAAAGCTAGCTGGAGAATCTATTGATGTTCATAATTAAAAAGTGATCGTATAAAATGAAAAGTGAAAAGGAGGTTAAGTTTTGTGACCATTTGAACGAGTTTTAGAGTAACTAACTATTATCTTTACTTCTGTTTACATTTATATATTGTATGTGAACTCGAGCTCTTATTTGGATCGAGGGTGTCTGTCTTGTTTACATTCCGCATTGCTTGTCAGAACAACAGACCCTTCCCATCACGGATATATAAAGACCGCCGTTCGCCTTAGGAGGTAGGAGCTTATTTTCTTTACTCCTCTCGTCTATATTTCCCGCTCTCGTGCAGCTTATTATTGGCTAATTGTCATCGCAAAACCTCAAATTTTACTTCTTGCCTCTTATTCTTTTTGTATTGTCTATTGTTATTAATAGCGTAGTATCTTATTTTCCTTGAATAAATGCTCAAATACACAATTATGAAATTGTGACCGAAACAATAAAAGCTACAGCGTAGCATAACAGCGTACTAAGGGCTTTAGCTAGCACTATGAATAATGAAAAATTCTTTCTTGCATCGATGCTTCCATACCTGAATGGTATTGTGAGAGCAACAGTAATTCTATTCTCTTCTTCCTCCTAAGACTTTCGTCTACGCTAATGATCTTTTAAGTACATGATGGCATTGACGAGGCTCATTTTCTGATCAAAAATCTGTTTCCATGAAGCGAATCTTAACGTTAGCACAAAACACATTTGCTTATTTGGCAGGTTGTCGCACAAGATAACCTTCATATTATTTTGTTCTCACTTTAAAACTCATTTTTCCCGTCGTCCTATCTTCTCATAATATGAACACCCCACCAAAGTTTCGTTTTGAAAGCGTAGACATCTATAGCTAACAAACGCCGTTTAAGCGCTCTGCGAGTAATTCGCAAAACCCTGAGCATGGTTGAGGTATGAACTCATGTTTGGGCTGCATAGCATAGTACTAGGATGCTAGTGGACCTAATGAGGCTACGTGAAAAAACTCAATAATTTTCGATGTACTAACAATGACACTCTTGACAGTTCGTGCTTAATGTCACGAGATGACCAATTGTTCATGTCTTTTACTTAATAATTAGTGTTTGAAAACTTGTTACATTATTTTTTCGAAACGTTTACTCTAAGGAGTCATCACTGTATTGTAATTGAGGAATGAAAGTAACATAATATTGTTGCTCCAAAAATGATACGTGTAAGATAGCTAGTACTTGTCTTGCTTGGCTTATGGCCAATATCCTAAGGGTGGTGGCACCAAAAGAGCTAGCGAAATGTAGTTCACACCCAGCATGTTCAGCGCAACATTATCTCATTCATATTCTTTTAATACCTTTCCGAAATGTTAGAAAATCATCAACGAAATTATCCTTCTTGTACTCAACAGTTAACGCTTTAATTACTATATTCCTTTTTGACTGACTCCATTTTTGCTCATCTATGGTAAGTGAAATTTTCATGTTGACTATTTCGTCATATGTTGACTATTTGAACGATTCTTCTATATGTCATAAAAAAGCTGGGCTAAAGAATTTGCGTAGTCATTACCACAAGTACTAAAATTTCACTGTGAATAAAACGACGAGTTCTGAGACTTTGCAATTGAGTTTTAGAACACTAGTAGTAATTCAGACGATACGTTAACCCATTGCAACCCCTATTCTGATCCAAATTTCAGATTCAACGTTACAGCTGACCTCAACCAGCGTTATAGAATGTCGTTCTGAATCACAGTGAAGCAAACAATCTAATCAACGGTTATGCGGATAATGCTCTAAAACGATTTGATGCATAGTAATATTTCAAAGATTTCACAAATACGAAATTATAATATAGAATGAGAATCTTGTCGAACTGAGCATGGTGGCTAAAGTTGAGAAGCTAACTAACGTAACCGACTAGTTCGCAAATCGCGATGAGGGATACGCTTGGATCTACTTGAACTAAGTAGCTTCAAATGGATCACATGTCTGAAGATGAAACGATTGCAGATTTTGTCGATACATAATACATTCGTCGTCAACGTGTTCAGACCTCATAGACATTTTTTTTGTTTTTTGTAATTCCATTTCCAATTAGGTAGGAAATCATGTCGACTACTTATAAAAATTTGTTTTTATTCCAATCAAAAAATGTAGGAATATATGGCGCATTTCAGAAATATTTTATCCCATAATTTCTGAAGAGGCAGGAACTCATTGCGAGTAGACAGAGGTTATGCGTCGCATATAGGAATGAAGTGATGAAAAAAATGCAGTGTTAAAATTGGTTTGCTAAACTTCATTCTAGCAACTTTCCACCCAAAAGTACGTAAGAATCTGACCATTCAGTTGAAGTTGAATTGAAAATAAGAGCAAGACTATTACTAATTCAAATCGTTATAGATCAACACTTGAGATTACAGAAAAAACCAATGTACTGCATATATTGTAAAAAGATAAAAGCAGCTTGGTTATGTTAAGCAACTTGATTTATAGCTACCTCATCAGCTTGAAACTCATTTGACGTAATGCATTAACATCCGCGATTCGCTTTTGTAACGCAACGAAATTAAAGCGTTTCTGAAACGACTAATCAATGGTGCAAAATAAAGCAGATAGTTTGTAGAAACGCTAATCAGAAATGATCGTGGGTGAAACAGAATGAACTAGCTGGACGTCATCAGACTATCGATATGTTGTGATTATAAGAGATTCTCAAAAGACTGAGCAATAAAGTCCAAGAAAAGGAGTCAGCACTGACAAGTTTTGAGGACGTTGTTTTCAACCTGATAAGGCAATGTGTCACATATTTCTGATCCTTGGCTGAAAATTATTAGAGTCACGTTGAAAAATGTCGCCACATCCATCACATAGCTATGACATTGCGTCCAGAAATTTTCATTTATTTCGTTTCATGTTAAATTTTTCAAGTGGTAAAGTTTTCTTTAGTGGTGATGACGGCAGAAGATCATTAACGAAACGGACGATCTAATCTAATTATATGACGTTTTCGATGAGAGATTATAAATTTTTCTTCTTATTAAAATCCGTAATCACACAATCGCCAACTCGATATTACTAGGAGAGCATTGGAGAAGAAAAAAAAGAAAAACATGAGAAACGGAAAGAATAATGCATGTCATGCGTTCTAAATGGAGAGGAGGTAATTTGTCGCAAGGGAGAGTTTCGAAAGAGACCTAATTCTATGCTGCCTAACGATTATAGAACACTTATTAATTGCTTATCGGAATATTCAAAAAAACGTGAGAAAATCAATTTTAATAAATCGACAATATAGGTTGTATAAACGAACGTAAATTCTATGTGGTTTTCATTGAAAAATTCACAAATAAAACAAAAACGAAAACAACGATTGAAATGCATAACGACAAGCGACGACTAACATCCTGGACTTTCGTAAATGAGGGCTCATTGTGAGGTTGATTGCACTACAGTGAAATCGACGAATTAAACGCTGATCTTCATGGCAATTCAAATTCAATTTATACGTATTTAGAAAGGAAAAACAAAAGAAATGAGGTTAAGCGTTGAATGTGACTCGAATGAATAACTCATTTTATTGGTAGTCTTCTAGATCAACTCATACCATGAAAAAACTCATGAAATTATTGAGGAAACTAACAGGATACACATAACGAACGCATCTACAAAACACGAAACGTTCAATGAATGGACAGAAAAATTGTAGTACTTATTAAAATTTCTTATTTTTATTCAGGTAATTAATAGAATAACCAAGCAAAAAACAATTGTTTTCACGTAGTTATCTTAGTTTGTAGTTTTGCTACAATGGAAATGTTAAGAGGTTTTCAAGACATTTATTGATTTTAGAAAATCAATCTCATTAACCATAGATCACAATTGTATTATATATTTTATTAATGCCATTTTACACTACACATCACCGAATCGATGAAAGAATCCGAAGACTCAAACAAGACTCGAACGTGCTTCTCACAGGTTCGTCCTTCAAAATGCTACTGACTGCACTACCGGGGTACTTTTACTGTGTCCACTTAATGATCCTCTTGTCTCTTATCTTATTATCAGTACTTGTTTGTCAGCGTTTTTGCTCCAGCAAGCCAACATTATACTCTGTTAAAGTGAGTTGGTTACAATAACATCATTTTGCATCAGGTACAATACAATAACATCAGGTAAGAATATTCTGCTAAATATTAAGTACCTTATTGTAACTAATACCTCACTACTTAAGTTACGTGAAAACTATTACCACCTTCATTTCTTCTTAGCTGAGAGTGCTTGCATCTTCACTCACCCACGCTCATAACAAAAATCGAAAAATCTGATGTCATACACTCGTTTTTCTTTCTTTTTTTTTCATGCTCGTCTATCGAACTAATTAGAACATTAGAAAAATGGCAAGAAACTTTAGTCTGCTTTTGGTTTTCTTTAATTTTTCTTCTTGTTAATAAAGTAATGCAGAAAACACTTCTAATTGGACGAAAAAATTCTTAGTGCATAACGACGGAAAACTTTTAAAATGACGGGAAAATTAAACATAACAGCAATTCTGTAACACATAAAAATTGAATACGGCCGAATAATTAATAGTATAAAAACATCAAAAGCTCATTATTCTCAAAATCCTCTATGTTACTAACATAAAGCCTCAGGCAGTTATAATCATGTAAATTTGAAACACACAACGATTACAGTTAGTGCTACATGTACCGCTTATTTACTAAAATGATTCCACTTAGGTGTGATAATTTTAAGCGTCCCTTTGATTTTACTAGTTATATGCATAAATGGATATGAGGAAGCTTTTCGTCTAACGTCATATTCATAGAAATAACTCCTAACTGCGACCAAAATAATTCGTACTCGAGTAACAAATCAAAAAGAAGTCATTTTGTTACTAAGAAACTTTGAAAGCTTTTGCTTGCATTCGTTAATTCAAATTCATTTAAACACCATGGAGTGATTTTGTTTTTCTATTCAAACCGAATGTAAACAATGCATAAGAAATTGTAGCTAGAAAAATATTTTGAAATTGTTGAGTCAAAAATGTTCCTCAACCATAATGAGTGCTTTATTCTTTTGTTGTTCTTGTTTGATAATTGAAAGTAACATAATTACTTAGTACATAGAAGAATAATTGAACGAAAAAACGAACTTATTATAAAATATCCATGTTATAAAAATGTGTTAAATAATATGTAAAATAACTACAGGAGGTTCGCCGCACGGTAATTGAAGGCTCACAAATGACACGCTAGTTTGATTCTTTCTTTACACAATACAAACCCATAATAGTTCGTGGGTTTGCAAATTATTAAAACAAGATAATTTGGGAGTATAAACGTCATTGAACTGAGAAAGAATGGTCAACTCAGATCTGCATATAGACCAGAATGATGTTGAGTATCTTACATGACGATGGGAACGAATCCATAGCTTATCCTCGCAAGGATTGATTAGTGCTTTGCTTATCTTATGCTTATCTCATCTAGAAGGCTGTTACCTCAACATAATTTATAGGCATATCGATTTCAGAATGTCATAAATATAGATGCTGTTAGAAACATTATAAATATTGAATGATCATTTGAATATAGAAACCCTAGGTGGAAACTTGGAGGATTTCGTGAGAATGAAATAACAAAGGGAATAAGTAATGGGAAAAAAAAAGCGAATAAGAAAAATAACTTCTGAAAATTGCAAAAAAGGAAAAAAAATACACTAGAAAAGAAGTGAAAATAAAGAAATGACTAACTTATAAAGTGAAATAGTGATCGAAACAAATGAAATGCTTTGAAAAAAAGCATCATCAAAGCAAAAAAGCAAGAAGCCTGCCACCACTTCAAACGCAATTCATCCAATTTTATTTGTTCCCTACCAGTTTGCCTCGAATGATTTTTGAATGGTCGCATGAGTTTCGATCAGACCTTATAGAACGATTATCTCTTACCTGGTAATTATCCGAAGTAGTACGGTAATAAATCTTATAATTCCCTACAACTGTTGACCATTACGAGATCTGTAAAGCAACTTTAGAACTCCGAAAATTTTAATGATATTTATCGTATTCACTTTTAATTTATTAGCATTGCTTATTTCCTTCGTTGATCTTAATTTCAACTATTTCATTTGAGGAGAACATTTTACTCAGTAAAGGAGGAAGCGTTGCAGCATGTTAATTATTGATCACTACAGGCAGAGGGAACCGGCGTCAATTATTGCGAAAATCTTTTTTTTTTATTAAGAGATCTTTCATATCCGATATGAAGGAAAAAAATCTCAAAACCAACGGAGGAAACGCATGTTTTTGAATCTTTACAGTTATAGGGGCGTAAAATTTATAGGTGATCTAGTCTGATCAAAATTGTACGAAGAGCGCTGAGTTTGAGAAAACTTACAGCACAGTGAAATGAGGAAGATGAATGAATATCACAACATTCTAAAAACAGGCATTCACTAATCGCAAATCAGTGATGTTCTGAGAACGAAAGTGGAAGCTGTTGGTTTCAAAGAAAATGTTTTTCGAAGCACCGAAGTCACACCCTAGTGTTATTCTTTGATAACGAGTACTACATTAATATGTATATAATCGATAATTCAGCATCTATCATTTAATGTGTTTTGATTGCATTTGATCCTCAATCTAGATCTGTATTTAATCAATAATCTGCAAAAAATGGTTAGTTGAATGAGATTTTTGAAACAATTTCTTTAATATATAAAACCCCTGAAACATGATTTTCTAGAAGAGATATATAATGAGAAGCTCAAACAAATCCATAATGAAGAATCACACTTGTTAGACAGAACCGGAACTCGTCAAATACTCACATTGGGGGAGCAGAAGAGAAATGTTTAGGTGTATGTCGATCGAAAAGTGATCTTCAACAGCCGAAGAAGCAAAATGGAACCATAAACAACTAGGCGAGTCAGAACATCTGAAATGATGAAGACCGTTATTAATTGACAACCAACAAATAGCTGACGCTGAAGATAGAAGAAAAAATATTAGCCAATAAACAGAAATTACACCACTCTAATGTTTCCGAAACACATAAGCACCTAGATGGACTCGGAAATATCAGTTTGATTTATCGAATGCTTACGATATTACAATCTGAATCAACGAACAACAAATTCCTCATTACTACTATAAAAGTCATGGCCAAGAGGAGTCAAGTCATCCCACATTATTACTAAGGAGCCATACGGGAATCGTCCAAATAATGGCGATCATTCGAGAAAAGTCTGTAATCCGCAAATCACGAAGTCAAGCAAAACGCATAACAAGACATTTTTCCATTCAATTATTCATGACCAAGGAGACCTTCCTTAAAGGTAAGTTGAGAGATTAGGTTCATCCATACTCGAAGGCACGAATCGTTTTGGTTTTGGTTTCTTTCCAGTTAGTGAATCCCATGGCATAAGAAGGAAACGCTTTTGAGCCGTTATTACGTGTAAAATGATTAGCTTCATGCACCTCGATATAATCTTCGACCACCATATTTCTGGTGGTGGTACATCGATTCATTTCGCTGAAACGAATACCAAAATTGATTAAAAGTGATAATGCTCAAACTTGGGACTTGAACGATCAGTGCTAAGGAATCAATAAAATTGCACGATAAAATAACATTTATGAGTAAATATGCCACAAAATAACTCGTTTTGCACCATGACATGAATGAATTGTTGGCAAAAGAAGGAAACTACTGAATACATCACGACTTCAGGAATAGATCTGAACCACTGACACACATTGAATCAGAAGCAAAAAGCTCATGTTTCAAAAATAGATTTAGAGTACGCATACTCATCAGGCAGGTTTATCGAACACTTTAGTGACACGGATTACTTATGACCAGAAGAATAAATGGTTCTGGAAGTTAGACAACAAGTAATGAAAGCGCTGCAAAAATCACGCAATTACACTGAGGAATTCTGGTGTAGTCGCAGACCTCAAGATCCAGCCTCACTGCAGGAGAAGAAGAAAATAAGATTAGAAGAAATAAGCAGAAGTTCAAAAGAAGCCTTAACGGGAATAAATATGGTGTTTAGTGACTCCCGTGCAATCACGACACGTTAGGGAGATAGGTCGCATTCAGAAACGTATCAGACCTAGAAAAAAGTACACGATAAATGACTGTTATATTAACAATAAATTTAGAAACTCACAAACGCATGAAAGAGTCATTGTCTTCAGAATGGACAAGCATACGGAGCAAAGAAGAATAGAATACGAAGAAATTCCCACGATATCACATTGAACACGATGTATCCCACAACTAGAACGGATCACCGCCAAAATGAGTCTTAAGTTATCCTATATATGTTTATATATATATATATATATATATATATA
>KN716264.1:174915-214419 GCA_000816705.1 Dictyocaulus viviparus | reverse complement strand
TATATATATATATATATATATATATATAATATTATTGATGTTTGATGTTGTATCATTACGTCATAAAACCATCAATGATGCAATCAGTCTAAATGATTTTTAAATGAAAAAATTTTTATTATTTGAACAAAATCATTTCTAAAGAAACATTTCAAACTATATTCAGTACAAACATCTTCTCTAAACGGTTAAATTTGCTCTAGAACTATGCAGAAGTGCATCTTAGGAAAAGGAAAGCGTTGTGACAGAGGAAAAGCAATCAAATCCTCAGAAATCTTTTTCCCTCAGCTACTATGGATGAAAATAAATAAGATGTTGATATTCTCGCGTTCCTCATAGAGTTACCAAATACCATGAACGTTACTACGGTCTCTTCTCGAACTAACAAGTAAGATTTCTAGTGATTATTGACGCATTGCTTAGTGTTCTCCGAATTCGACCATACAGTCAACATAAGAATAGAATCTATCTTTACGTCTCATTTTGTCTCCTGTCCTATTGAAAATAAATAAGCAATTTTGTTACTCATTTTTCATTTATTTTCAATATTTATGAGGTAACCAGTCCAACAAGATTTTACTGTAATTAGTCATTCAGGAAATCAAATAGATTCTTTATTCGGAAAAGAAGAGACATTCAGTTTTCATCACGCAATGCCTATTTCTACATCTAATAGAGTACTGTAATTCAGAATTGTCAACGATGACGATTTCTTTTGATGCGATACGAAGAGGAACGCTACGATTTCTCGGATCCAACCAATACTGTCATAGAGAAATATTATAATATTTTGGTAGCCCTTTCCCTACAAGCTCGAAAAATCATGATATAATTAAGACAGCGAATTTTTCATACAGTTTTTTATATTAAATAAAAACAGCTCTGTTGTAATAAATGGTGTACTATTCCAATTAAAAGGAAGAAGAGGCCGTCGTTTAACGAAAGAGCTACGGTTAGAAAAGGTATGATTGTCAAAAGAAAAACATGTAAAATAATTGATGCACATCGATTAATTCAGGTACTTGCGATCATGTAGTACAACACTTTCTAGCTTTGACACATAGCTGATATGATCGAGGAAAACTCTTCCTCTAATTGATGTACTGATACATCCTCATACACATGGAATCAACTCGAACATTTGTCTGAGTGCGCTCAGTCTTAGATAGTCTTAACATCAGTTGAAAGGAAACACTTCAAGCAAAAGAAGTGACATTTTACATTTTGATAACCTGATTGCGTTATTTTGAAAACGTTCCTCTTTAGAAAAAACTTTAGTTGATTGTATTGAAATTCGTAGCTATCACTAATACGGTATACTTGGAAAACACATGGCATGATGTGCACGAATAAAACGGCGAGTAACAAAAAACCAAAACGACCCCTTTACCTCCATCTGAATTAAAATCACAATAAAATTAATCGAAATTACTAGTTCTCCTACTGGCCTTCAGCCGATCTTGCTGTGCTTCTTTTTTAGCGTTCCCTAGGTCAAATGTTTCAAACTCACATTCTTTGAATTTATTTCGGGTGAGTAGAGAAAGTACGTTGACAGTGTGATGAAGAGAGTGGCTCTGTGTGCTCTCATAGACAAGTATTTCATAGGAAAGGAGCATACTGGGTGGAAAACCTTGCCTACTGTTACAACCAATCATACACGATAGTGAAGTATTCTTATCAACCACTCAATATTCCGAGTGATAAAAAAATACGATAAGACATTCAGATTCATCGAAAATCTTTGTAGCTGCGAAAATGTTTAAGCTGGTGAATGCAGCCATTCGATTCTCATGCAAAAGAATTCTTGTTTATGGACGTTCTTTCCACTAACTTCATTTTGACAATGACGTTGATACGGCTCTGAACAATATCATTGAAGCAGAGACAATGGTTATTCAGCTCAATGAATTTTGTAAAAGCATACGATTCAATGAAGAACACTAATTAAACATATTATCTAATGAGAAGAAAATAACATAACGGATGAGACTGAGACACTCAGTAATCAACAATAAATGAAATAATTATCAAAATAACACAAATAGTGAGGTGCTTTTGGTTATTTGAATAACGTCAGCATTAGATTATTCTCATATCCATACCTCCTCAGTTTAAACATGATGGAACTGATTTTGAAACTCTGATTATTATGCAGCGGAGACTTCACTCGGTATTCAATATATGTTAAAAAAAGAGCGCGGAAAAATATTTCAGAAATAGTTTTTCACAACAAAATGACAAATTTAACATCAAACTTGCTCCCGTAGTTTGATTTTCATAAGCAGCTTCGAATATCGACATTATTTTAATTTCGTTAATAATAAGACGAACTAGAAGAACGTTATACTTTTTGCTTTTTGAAAAAATCAAAGAAATCTCCGCATAGGCTATTCAGAAAATGAGTTGACGTTTGTACTTCTCGATGCCACCTACTGTCATATCAGAACTGGACCTAAATTCTAGATTGACGAAACTCAGAACGATAATCACTGCAGCTCCCAAGATCAACCATCCCTCAACGTCGAAATTTGTAAAAATTAAATGTCTTGATGGAAATTTCGACAAGCAATACTCGAGGTTGGTGTAGTGTTTTACTGGGGACACAATACAACACAAGCACAAGCTAGCATTATCTATAGGTGATGTGATGCGTGTTTTAACAGAGAGAACGCCAGATTAGGTAACGCCTAGAAAATGTGCGTTATCCTTGCTTAGCAATCTAATTAGTTGAAAGTTGGAGAGCTAGACTCATTAGGCTTCTTATGACAATCCCCGATGAATAACACAAAAAATGAACAAGAGAACGACTAATAACTATTGACTATGACGCATTAAACTTCGGTCTCCTAAAAAATTTCTTCTTGAATATACGTGAAAAATTTTACACTCAGTCAACAATTCCTATTCGTACTGGGACGAGTAGTGTCGAAAAAAACACTTATTAATTGAGGTTAGATTTCGACGAGCGCACATAACATCACTACTTAATCGTAAATGTTATTTTGATTGGAAACGATTACCTGTTGTAAATTTATTGACTTTGAAATTCGATGCTGCAGGACATTGCTATCTTTTTTCACCTAACCGTCATATTCTATCAGATTCTCGCATGGTGCACGATACCGCTTGAAATCGCTTGGTAGAGTCAAGGATCTACGCTTTCCGTCCCACGCGCAGCTCTTTGTGTAGATCAGCGAAACACCCTAACGTTGGTGCTCTCTCGGTCCCATGTGATGATGTGCAAAAGATTGCTCCTCCCATCGCCCACAACCAATCGTTTATGAAATAAATAACATGCTCTCTGCACCTCAACCTCAGTGCTTCGTTCCGGTTGCTATCTCATAAGATTAGTCATCATTGAAATCATTATGTTTTTCGTAACATTTTAAAGTATTTCTAACCCATTCTTTTTCATTCGCATTGCATTCTCACAGAATCCTCACAAATTATTATTAATTATTATCACACTTCCGTATCATTGATTTATAGCATTTGAACATCAATACATTGAATAGAAATTCTATCTCAAGTACCATTGTCTCAAATATTCATTGTCATTTACTATTTGATCACTCCTACTGTTTTTATATGAAGGTTTCGTGACTCAGGATTAAGACAAACTATGTGGCTACCGAGTCCGAACCAACATATAATTTGGTTAATGCTTTACTCAAAAAAGAATGAACATTTTCTATATATCGAGGACGTATCTAACAATTTCATTCACGATTATGAAAAGGTAGAATATGAGTCCACTAAGGTTTTGTTGAAGGCTTTGTTGAAAATCTGTTATATTTTACGATCGGATACTAACTTCGACCACTACAAGATAAATGTTCTTCAAGATATTCTATCCAAAATGGCATCAATTGCGAAAGTCTTCTGAAGTCTAGAGCGTAAAATCCAATTAATGCTCGTGCACATCGTAGCTGAACATTAAGTCACTGAGACACAATCATGTAGCAAAAATTATTTGCCAAAGATTTTCTCGTAAACCATACAAATCGTAAGCGGATCCGCAGGACGGAAATACTCTAGCAGACATGTGTGGTCTACGCTTATACTGTTTATCTGTTGCTAACTAAGCTTGTAATATTATCAAAATCAACCAGTTGATAGCAGGCTGCTCTGAGTAGTGGGAGCAGCAACGGGATAAGAAACAGTCCTGTTTTACAAGTCCTGCACTGAATTTGGCCTGTTGTCAGAACCTGTAGTCGACTAACTTGACGTTTTGTAGGTTCAACGCACGGACGCCAACTTTCAATCTAGCAGAATATTGGGATACCGATTTGCCAATCCCCAACGGTTTCGCTTAACGCACGCCGCTGTTGAACAAAATTCAATGTAGAACTACCTTCTCTTTCGCACCAAAATTTTCTCCACACATTAATAAAAAGAAGGTGAAATTCTTAAGATACAAAATTAGAAAAACATCACGAATATGATTCTTCACCTAACTTTGTGAAGATATCGTCATCAGCAACATCGACAAAGAATATGATCAGTTAATTCAGCACCTTCACGACAGCGTCGAAAATTCCGACATGTTGTAGCCGTTTTTTTCTAAGAACATTAATTCCTACACGCAAACATAGAGCAAGTAAAGCTGCAGGCAATTGTAATCCTTTAGTCGAATAACGTCCAAACATACAAAGCTATGCAGAGAAGTAACAAGGGAACACCCAAAAGAGAGAGAGGAGCAGAAGTGTTGAATGATGCAGTCCTTCTTCCAAAATCATAAATCTACAGCCGAATGCCAAAACACTGACATTGCTTTTAACGCGTCGCCTTTCACAATGCAATGTTATAAGCCAACACTCTGTTGTTTTTTTTTTCAATCAACAAGTTCATCACACAAGTTATGCTTAGCAGGATTGACAGAATATAAAAGTAAAAATTGAATAATGCAAAATAAAAATTAAATAAACTTGGACAATGACTGTGGGGAAATTGGCTTCAAGTCTACTTCTAAGGAAACAGTTCCCTTAGAAAAGTGATACGTTTTTGATACCTTATTTACGATTAATAGAAAAAATATCTTGAGATACACAAGCTATGTGTGTTCAATTCGTGCATTCAGCATAATGAATGGCGTCACACCAAAATATAAAAAAAGGAGAAACAATCTAAAGCTTAGCCCACGTTTTTGACAAAACCCTTCTTCCTTCTGAAAGAAAAAAAATTTGAACGTTATGAAAACAAGATGAAGGATCATCTATCGCAATTAAACGCTTTATCTGGAAAGTGATACCAAGAGTTTCTCAACTAAACGCAGGAGAGGAGATCCGAAATTACGACCTAGCTCAGCGATAGAAGATTAGAGATTCAGCGGTATATGCAGAAGAGTAGATGAGCTGGACAGGTGATGCGTATGAGTGATAAGCGGAAGACACAATCCTCAAACGGTTAGAATCCACAGAGTGTTGGATTTTTTGTAGGAAAGCCACCTGACCGATAGAGTGAGCTGATATTGTTATTACATTCATTTAAACTAGAAATGGGATAAAGTGACAAAGTAGTAAGAGGGGCCACTTTTTATACGTACATACGACAAAATTCAATCCTATCTATGATGGAGGCTATTGATGTGTGATAGGAATTTCCTTGATGCATTTTAATCGATGGACGTTTGCCGCGCGTTAGTTCGCATGATATTGAATATATGGATATTCTACTCTACATCATGATAACTTCTAGATTGATTAGTTGTTATAGGAACTAAAAAGATAACCAATGTTTCCCCAAAATGAGGAATAATTGCTCGAAAGTTTGTCTTGATTAAGTTTATTGAAAGTAAAAGGACATGTCCATAGTTGTGCTGAGATGGCCGCAAAACTCGGAACCTCAGGCGGGACTCGTGCCCGCACTTACAGATATCCGGTCTGCTGTGCTTATCAGTTATCAGCTTAACTGGATGTAATGCCGATATCGGCTCGCCAGATCGTACCCGTTAGCGGCGAGTGCTGATAATGGTACTCACTTACTATAAGTGAAGCATTGAGTAGTCGCAAATAAAGGGCCTCGGTGGTGTAATGGGAAGCACGGCAGACCGGATATCTGTAAGTGAGGGTACGAGTCCCGCCTGGGGTTCCGATTTCTGTGGCCATCTCAGCACAACTATGGACATTATAATACCATTGCAAAAATGCAATTAAATAAAAAAAATTACGAATATGTCTAAAAGGACATGTTTACATAAAGCTGTTTTTTACATCCAAATGCAGTTGTAGATTGTTATTCACCAATTACTCAAGCATTCAGAATTTCATAGTATCGAGATTACGATTTTTTTTTTCTCAAATAGATTCCCATGAATTATCGACAATGTCGAGTAAGCGCCAGCAAAACCTTCATTTCTCCTTATCGCGCACCATAGTAGTTCAATGTAGTGTTCCTGCTTTAGTATTTTGCTGAGTATTATATTTTTCTAAGACCTATCTGAAAACGTTTGACCACAAGGATGTAGTACACATTCTTTCGTAGTATGTAGTACACACATTCTTTTTGTAGTACGTTTAATGTTCAGTGAAATATAAACATTTACTGCATATGTCCACGTGTCATCACTATTACGCATCATGCGAGCAACCTATCTGATCTTTGACAACCTGATACGTACTGCTGGATTTCGAATCTTTCGTTGCAAATGAAAGGTCAGAGGTTCGGATTCGCTCAAACGTGATATGAGGTCTTGCACCACACGTCCAAAACCACATTTTATTGCGCTTGTAATTTGTTATCCTGATTTCGTGACATTCAAATTGCGCAGATATACGTTAATCAAGAAAAAAGTGGTGGAGAAATCAGAAAGGTGAAGCTTCGAGTGTTTTGCCTTCTTCGCTATACACTCAACGAGTTTGTATATTTTCTAAGTCAATGTTTTATCCTGTAAGACCTGGTGTTTTGTAATTCATGTTGATTGAATTGAATTTTTGACTCTTTCTTCTGTTGAGCGTAAGCTGAACAGCACTAACTTGTCAATTTTTCACTAATATCATTCTCCAGGTCTAACTTATGTCCAACTTTCCACAGTCGTTATCAGATCCAAGTATTTCTGTCGTTTGATTGGTGTTTGGTGTAATGTAGGCAGTCGCATGGAACAATGATGCTTGAATTTTCAGCTCTCAATTTTCACACCATTATCTCATTCCAAGTTTGCGTGCCGTTCTTTAGTGTATGCTAATATTTCTATCAAATCAATATTGCCTTCTTAACCCCATAATCAATACGTCAATGATCCTACTTTTACGAAATGTGGAAATGTCAAAAATGTTCTGGTATAACTAACTCAAAAAGGATTCGAATGTTTCGAATACTAGAACTGCGAGCAATAGCATTATACAAATCACGAATGATAAATGGTTATCCACATATCGTTTGAAAATTTAAAATCTCCTTACCGCATGTAATTACATGTAAGGACACTGTAACCTCAGGGCAGATTGGTTCTTACAGGGTGCGATAGAAGAAATGGTAAATGCTTTCCGAAATGAACAATTAAGGCGAGTAAGGCGGGCCTAATGTAATGTAAAAATTAATTATACCTACAAAGAAAAGTTGGTATAATTGGTATGACTAGTTGTTGTAACTGCTTCTGTTCTTCTCTATAACATTTATATTACTATCAGAACATTTCGTTAAGCCACAAAACTAATAACATTCTTCTTTTGTTTAAGCAGAAAAAAAACATAAAAAGCTTACCACATCAAAATTTCAAGTTAATGTAATAAAAGTGTTGTACTGGCAGAAATATCCATATAGATATTTATGCAACGTAAAAAAAACAACACAGAAAAGTTTACACGTTTTCGGCGTAAATCTATGTCGTTCACAACAGCACAGCACAATTTAACAATTTCAGTTTCTTAAAAGAAAATAGAAATCAAATATACGGGAACTATCATGTATAGAGCTGCTAGTAACAGTCTCATCACTCCATAGAAGTATAAGGTGTATATTGTGTAGAATACATACATCATATCAAAGGTGACATTGTCATGAAACGAAGTGAGCTACCTATAACATGTCGAAGATCTAGTCATATTTATAAGGTTAAACCTACTTGGGAGCGCAAAAGCATAAATACAAAATAAGATACAGAATGTGCTGTTAAACGTGCATTGTTGACCCATGGGCATGTATTGAGAACATGATTAAATTCAAAATTGTATAGACTCACCCTACCGGATCAACACGGAACATCATTCTTAGAGGCACCTGGACGAATTGGGATACTAGGATAAAGCCAACATAAGCAATATCATAAAATAACAGATTTCAACTAATAAAGTAAGAATTGAATACAACAACACATACGCTATATTACATAGCACGTAAAAAGCAAATGGTATAACAACAAAAACCAACATTATCACAAAAGTGCTGTGACTACAACAATCATCAAATGTTCAGGTAAGACAGTCAATGAGCAATTAAAGCGACGCTTCATAAGAAACAAGAAGTTTTACTTTTTGTTTCTCATTGAGTTCACTGCATCATTCACTAATCATTTAACGATGACGATGCATCGTATCAAATCTCCTCGTGTACAAATGTTTCATTGCGGATGTAATTTACATTGCGAAGATGGCGACTGAGAGATTGCTGATGCGCTATTCTGCTGCTTAGACATAGGCTCCTAGATACACAAAAAACATTGATGCTCATACGCAAACCATGAATAGAGGTTACACTGGACAAGCACATAAACATTAACTATAATTAAATACAACAGATCACAAACATCCAAGATGAAGTAATTGTGTTAAGTCTTGTTATAGCTGGAAAGAAAATGTAAGAAAAAAGCAAATATCCATAATAAAAATTCAACATGCGAGGTTAGTAAAGGGAAACTTAGCAACACTCACTAAATATGGATTTTCACAGCTAGTTGATGATGTGGTAGTATTACCATCTCTCCCCAAAGAAGAACCTATAATAAAACCAGGAAATACACATAGTGGGATCGTTTCAAAAAACTATACAAAGTTTGAATTCATCAACTAAATTAAATTTTTTTGGGAAACAGTAACGACCTTCGGAGCTCTTGCTGGTTGTGCTAAGTGGCCGCCCTCTATGAAGTTGCTCAATGTCTTGCTTCGAACCTCCTAGCTGTTTAACAGCATTAGTAGTAGCAGAAGTGGAGCTCGTACTCCTCATAATAGGTATTAGACCGCGAACCTGAAGATCATCTGAGAACATAACGCAATAGTGAATAAACTCATTTCAGACCTTAACTTGTACCTTCTATTTTCATGATACTAATATTTCAATTGTAATCCTAAAAGTAGTGTTAATCCACCTTCATTTATGTGCCTTATGACCACCAAACGTCTAACAAGTAAATTTGTGTAAATCAATCGTTAAACAGCCCAGTATTCTTATTCAGAACAAATGCCTTTCATAGTGCATCGAAGGAGATCATAGGATCGACTTGATCGAAATTCTTGAAACAAATATTATCAAGCGTTCAATAATGGTTAACTGCTAAACACGACATTGATATTCTTATACCTAGCAGATGCAAGTTTTAAAATTTCAGCGTACTTTTCAATATTACCGCCTCAATAGCGACCAAAACTTTTCTTTTGTGTTAGAAAAAGTGATTACTAGGAAATATTCTATTCACAACACTATATCAATTATAAAATGTTTTTATTTTCGGATGTAATTCGGTAAAATGGACAGTTTAATAAAAAAAAACAACGCTATTCGAAAGACTGTGTAACCAATTTTATCAACTACTGTAAGACACTAACAAAGCACAATTTATACTAGTCTGCTTGTCTATTTTTAACCCACCTTGAAATTATCTAAAGACCGTATTTGAGAAAATCTTATTTCATTTTGCACTAACAAATGCTGGATAATTCAACCTACAAATCAATTTATTGGCTCAATCGTTAAGCGCTGAGCACCTCCTTTATCTTTCCATTATAATTTCTCAAAAAGCATAGTTGATAAATCGAAACAATAGTAGGCTAAGTCTTAGAATCATATCGATGTTAACCGCTAACAACGATGTGAGCCTCAGTTTCCAAACTTTCTTGGAACTGCTAATGAATTATAATAGACTAATAGTAATCCCAAATTCATGACCCGTTGCAAAATTTCACAAAGCACTGTTGACCGTTATAGAAAAACTGAAAACGTCTCTTTTCTATTTTTCTTAATCATCCTGAAAAATGTCATCTAATTTCAATGCTCATTAGGCTTCATCTACGTGCAGTTAAATAGAAAAATCACAAACTTTTAAAAAGGACTTTATTTCTCACTATGCACATACCCACAAAAGAATATAAGATTTCTCTCCACAAGTAGTTTAAAAAAATTGGAAAAAAAAAACTTGGAAACTTCGATGTATTTCTCGTCACTCATAAAATTCGGTATCCATGATAAAAATTCATATACTTCTTCAATATTCCCCAAATTTGATGAAAAAAAAAACCGGAACCTTCTCTCCGGTAGGCTGACTAGATATTCCTTGTGGCTGAAGATCGATAAAACTCTGAAGTTCGTGAGCCGATCCTGGTCCCATATGCGCAATATGCATAAAGTCACTCGGATAAGAGATGGGCAGATTGCTTCTTCGATCACCTGGACTGAAAGGTGAAGGCAATAAATCTGAAGACAATGAATAATAGGTGGGACATTATTTCCAAATTCTATTGAAACTTTTATGATGCTCTTTTCTTCTACTTTTTTAGATTCACGATTCAAAAACGAAGCATTAAATAATCAATAACTGACCGAGGGTCATCCCTACCAGGCATACGAACAGAGAACTTGCGCCTTCCTTGTTTACGCTTCCCCGTTGTAGCAGACGTACCTGTTGAGAGTTGTGGCATATAAAGAACATCTTCGTCTGTAAAAACGTTCAAATTTTAAAAAACGAAATCTTTTATTCAATTCAATTTAGTTCATTTCTACTTGCAATAATTTCCACATTTATATTTCGTTATAATTTAAATATAACTAACCAGAAAGTACATCACTTAACATGACAACGAATGGTGCGTCATTAACAAGGCACAAAGAAAGAAGGCCGTCATTTGTTAAAGGAATAGCTGACCTTTAACAGAAAAAAATATATGACTAAATAGTTTGTTCTTTCTTTCTTGAGCAGCACGAGGTTCTCAAAAACACTTTATTAAAATGGCTGAAATTTCGGTCGTGCCGCTTTCCTCAGAGTCTGGAAAGGCCAGGTTATTCACAAATATGCCAGCGAAATACTTTCATTACTAGACAGAAATAATTGTCAAGCCATAAGATGATAGACTTATGATATACTTAACGCTTTATTTGAATCTTCTACTCTGTAGTGAAGTAGTCACATGAACAGACATTCAACCTCACATTCCAAACAATGTTCTGTTATGTCACGTGTGATGTCGAAGCATTCTTCTTTTCGATTCATAATTAAGGTGATTTAGATCTAAAGTTTTAAAGTTAAAGTTATTCCATTTAAAAAACATAGAGAAATCTCACCTAGCACATACAAGAAGTTCCGCAGTAGATAATGTACCGCAAAACAAAAACTTTGATGAAAATAGGATCCCGTTTATCCTTTTTTCTCATATAACATGAATTTATCTATAAAACGCTGTATAAAAAGAGCACGTCTAGATGAATCGGTTAGGATTATTAAAATTCCACCGAGAAGTCCAAAACGCCAGTTAATCGTTGATATGACCGTCTCTGCAAAACCAATAACTGCATCATACGCCCCAATGGTAGAGGTGATTGCAATAATTGGCAAAATGAGTAGGCCACTCTGTATCCGCATAAAAAAACACCTAGTAGGAAAACTGAAATCAAGGTTGAATACTCCACTAAGTATCCATAGGTCACAGACACATAACGTGGAGGATTTTGGAGTACAGGTCACCATACTCGCATATCAACAGGAGATCTCGGTGCAAAAAATTATTTAGGCATTTTGGATAAATTCCATCACCCCAATTATGAATCGAAGAAAAGAATGCCTCGATATCAGACGTGATATAACAAAATATATAAGAACATTGTTTGGAAAGTGAAATTCATTGTCTGTTCATGTGGCTACTCCACTACAGAGCAAAAGATCCAAAAAAAAGCGGTGAGTAAATCATAAGTCTACCATCTTATGGTTTGACAATTATCTCTGTCGAGTAACGAAGGTATTTGCCTGGCAGATTTGTAAATAACCTGGTCTTTCCAGGCTCTGATGGAAGCGAAACCGCCGAAATATTAGCCATTTTAATAGAGTGTTTTTGAAAAACTTCGTGTTGCTCATGAAAGAAAGAACAAGCTACTTATTTATTCATTGGATGCTAAGGTTAATAAAAATAAAAAGAAAATCCTTTCGAAAAAAAATATATATGTTGCAAATTTGAACAATCTTCGTACTGAAACAAAAAAACCAAGGAAAAACAACACCATGAGTTACTTCCTCGAAACAAACAATTTGTTGTATAAAATATTGCATGGAAATGAAAAAAAAAAGAACCTCAAGTTGATTGTTTGAACCCATTCGGCAGATCTCACATCAAATATATCCACCTGATTGTCAGAATAAACACAGAGATGAGAGTTCAAATGAGCAAAACCTCCAGGTCGTGGTGCAGATGGGAACATTATTTCTTGTGATCTACTTCGTCGGCCTGAAAATAGAATTTTAATACGGGAGACAAATACATATCAATTCCAATGTTCATGGAATACATGTATAGGAAAAATTCGGTTTCTACAAATTGAAAACGTTTCTTTCGTACCATCGGTTTCACATGAACTTTTAATTCTTGTTCATTTGCAAAATTAATCATTCTCTTTCAGTTTGCACTTTTGTTCAGCATCATTTCTCAAGCAACAAGGACAAATAGGCACTGTGTGATACATCTTGCGATGAAAGGCACAATAAATCCGACTTTAATGTAGTAATGTGTTCTAAGTAAGTGATTTACATATGGAAATTTTGAATAGATCTACAAAAATGAATTTTATTGGGAGAGACGTGCTCTAGTGAAAAAAACTACGTGAAGTTCTCCATTCTTTTTTTCTGACACATTTTTCACGAGCCTATTACGTTTTTTCACTAATCGCAAAACTATTCCATTTATTAACAATACACTGAATTCAAACTCCTTTTCTCAAATGTAAAAAGACAAATTTGAAGATATAAGCACAAAAAAGCCTACTGCGCTAGTAAATCAAATACCACCCAGAAAAAAGTGGTACTAAAGGTGAAAAAGTGTGATGTTAGCAGGAGTTTCAATCGTTCAACAGGCCACAAAGAATACCTAGCTAAAGGGTAAGAACAGGGAGTAACTTAGATGAAAACAGAATGAAGACTATCTGCGAAACGGAAAAAATGCTAGATGAGAAATGGTTCATATAATTTAAAATAATACCTTGGGAATCAACGTAAATTCCCAGTTTATCAAACACAAGTAGATACTCCTTTGAAGAGGGCTCCGTTGCCTCCCCAGTCAACTCAATCATAATTTGCGCTTCATAGTTTGATTGACTGAGGAATTGAAGTGACTGGTCTTCCATATTCACAAGAGCTTAACAACCAAATTATGTAAAACCGTTTAAAAGATGTATACACATGTCACTGTAATCAAAACGGAAGAGCAGATGGCAAAATTGATTACATATGTGAAATTACGAACTCACAAATATGTTTCGTATTTGTCTGATCTCCCAACGCCCATATACGGAATGAGTGTGTAAAGCCAACAATTAATCTGTCGCTATCGACTGCTAATGATTGCGGTAATCCAGGCATAGCTAATTCCTTCAAAACATTTTCAGCATAGAAAATTAATACGTAAACTTGAATCTCAGTATATCATCAAATAGATAAATTTAACAACGAATAAACCACTCTTACAACAAAATTTCCTAAAATTATGGAATCCATGGTATTTTGTTTATTAATTCAGAACGTCAGAAAAGAAAAGCTAACGCGTTGATCAAGTTCTCTTGCGGTGTAAGCTAATGCATTTGTATTCAATTTGATGTCTCAGAAGTGATTAAATGCGAACCGCTATTCATACGGTATCCTATTTCTCTAGTATCCATCCACCTACACTGGAGAGATAGCATACTTGGCAGGCCTGCGAGCGACCGCGAATTTGATATGGGCATGCATGCGTCCCTCACTGAAGCACGTCCGTCATTGCGCCGCACGACCCCTTTCCCCCCTACGAACTTAATATGGTAGAACACCTTTACTTCATTTATGCAGAATGCAAATAGTAACAATCAATTATGCTGAATATAAATCAAAAAGATTACAAATTGAATTCGAGGCGAAATGTGATTCTTATAACAAACATCCTATGTAATTTCATCAGCAGGCCCAACAAACTATCCATTAACCAGTCATGAGATTTCTAACTTGTTTATACATATACATCTATATTCAGCTGCTTAACTGATTGATAAACTTGCATGAATCATACACCAGTTCTCACTTATTTGTGACGCCAATATTTCGGCATCTTCGGCTTCTTCCTAATTTAAATATCCCCAATAGACTGTGTTTTTTGTCGAAGACGCCAAAGCGTTAGCGTCGACCATGAAAAAAAAGTTGTAAAATAAGCCTCATATTAGCTACTTGGGTAGATGTCAATACCCAAAATTTAGATAAAAACAGTATGATGAATCTATAAGAATAAATCAATTACAGTTATAACTACTAAGTCAAAATTGTAATCACCTTCCATTTTTTGTGCCGTTTTTCACTCCGGTCAATTTGGTAAACTATGACACTCTTCTTTATCGCCACAGCGATATAGTGTACATAGTTAGATGAAGTAACCAAAGACGTCCCGGCCACGGTACCACCACTCATCGACATTAGGTGACAACCTTTCGTTTCAGCAACCTAATCATAACTGATTATAGAATACTTCTGAATAACAAGTGAAATTTAGTTATTTCCGATTTCGTAACAAAAAAACAGTTGCACATAAGTTATTCTTGCTTTCCGAAAAGAAGCAACCTTGATCCATTTCAGATCCCGTCCATCAAGAGCGGCAGAAGGTACAAGTCGAACATGACGATCTTTTGCAGGACCAACCATTACAAGCATTAGCTGGAATTTAAAGCTTCAAAAAGATTGTACACAACAGTGGATTAGTTCTTAATAAGAAATGTCATAAAACCGAACATTCGACAAACATGACTGCACTCTCGAGAAAGGAAATAATAAAAGGTTTAAAAAAAATGAAAAATATCTATAAATACCTGCTCGGACGCATTAAACTGTACTTTTTCCACGAAACGCCCTTTGTTCTCTTTTTCACCACCAACGGCCACTAATGTCTTAACATACTTCTTTTATTTTTATGAAAACCAAATAGCAGATTTCTATAGATTACGGAGGCATGGAGGCGTAGGCAGAAAAATACGACTAAAAGAACTACCTCACGATCCAGTTCGACACAATACATGCCTACATCAGCAAAACCTATAACCACCTTGGTTCGATCTATGATTACGGCGCACTGTGCTACTCGTATAGAGGGTAAGCTGGTTACATCAAAAACTTCCTGAAGCATACTTAACATTCGCACATTTATATAGAAACTACTGGAACACTTAAACACAAACCTTTACATTGAATGCACTGCGATCAGCCAAACGAGATCGTTTTAATAAAGTTTTGAGTTCGTTTAATGCTATTACCCATTTCTTTCGTTCCTTAAAATCTCCAAAATTAAAATGCTAAAAGCTTTCATAATTGAAATACAGTATGCATCAGCTATTCCCAAACAGTTTATCGCTTGCTCTCGGGCAAAAGTGATGTCAATGAATACGATTCAAAGAACATGGAGATTATTTCCTACTGTGTACTAACTGTAATGCTACTGCAAGAAAACCCCCTCGAACGCCGACCTCTGTGCTCTTCTTAAAACTATAAAACATAGCATTAAATTCGACATACAACTTTACAAGAAACAAGACCAGAAAAACCAACATAAGACAACTATTTCATGGAGAAATGGTCTCTACACATAACGGTGGTGGTGTCGGCTTTATCGCACTCTCACTCATTGATTATCTCGTCGTCTAGCTAATATTCACCTTCAACAACGACGTCAGGAAAATCAGTATCATCAATTATTATTCACTAGCTAGTGCAGCTGATGAGCACAAATGAGACACATTAAAATCAGTAGGAAAAAGCTATCTGAAAAAATTTTTACATAAATTCGATGTCGGAAACTTCAAAATGAGATCGGAAACGACAAACGAGAAATACTATACGATCAAAATGTTTGGATTAGAAGACCAAAATTAAAATGTCCACACAGCATGCCTATTCTATAGAAACTTATTATTTATGAAGAAAAAACATTCTGATAAATATGAAAATCGCCAAAAGGAACAGCACACGTGGAGAAATTCTTATTAAGGAGTGATTTCTTTCTTGATACGTCAGGTGTACCATTATTCTGTACTGGATCTAATTATCGCTTTCTACGTGCGGAGATTCGTTCTAACACAGAGCTGAAGAAATAAATTGTTATCATCTCAACAAAGTAATTTACACAAATACCCGCACACAAGAGAGGACCCGATGGAAGAATATGAGTTGCTGGTGAAAGGAAAATTGTGCCGCATATCCTTCAATTCGAGAATGAAGAAGTTCAGAACTCATTTATACGACGAATAAGTAATTACTAAATATAAGAAGACAACTGAATTCCTCTGTGGGCTCTACCCATTGAAAACAAGACGCCGAGTGCTTCTCGCCACCATATAAAATTCATATTGAAAAAGTTTTGTTTTGTATATTAAAATAGTTTTTTATATGGAAAACCTTGTTCTTTCATTAGTAGATTCTCTGGTGGCCATAAACCACATGCACTACTCGCAAGCCATACGATAAGACGTTTCCAGAATGGAAAGATACCAAATCACTGGAAAACGTAGCAGGCCTTTTGCACAAGAAAAATTAACGAAACGATATTCAAAATCATCGTCCGATTTTTTAGTTGAGTGTGCTTCACATGTTAGTTGAGTATGCTTCACAAACTTTTCAAGAAAACTTTTCCTGTTGTACATAACAACAACAACAACGACGTTCAATCTGTACTGAAGCAAGATTTAACAAAAAATTTTGCTGCATGGAGAGGAGAGCGAGAATTATAGAGATCTGACGCGAACATTACTTCCCCTTTTTCGAACTTTCGTCGACTGCAACGTAGCAGTTCATTGCAACAAGAGGTGTACTGTAGGTGATTGTTAATCAGTGAAACGTCCTCTATGAAAATACTCGATGATTATTATCAAACCTTAAACAACGACAGCACAGTTTTTTGACCGGACCGTTATCATCGCCATCGAAAAAGAGGTCACTGATCAGCTAGCACATCTCAAAATAGGTCCTTACCTTTTCTCCCGCGTGCTTTACTACGCAATCAATACTTGGGTTAATAACTCATTCAACGAAGTCATGGATTTTAGAAACCTTCCAAGAAACGAATCCTAAGCATAACACAAAACTAGACTTGTTGTACAGAGCTCCGGAAACTACCTCTTCTGTAGGATAAGAGGAACACACGTAAGAATCAAAACACAGCTGGATGGTCATATCATGAGACTGAAGATTAGATGGACAAAAACAACTGTATAATGGTAGCAAAAAATATGAACGTTTCTCTGAACTAACGCCTGCAAAATGGCCAAGAAGCTGCATTATCAGCTAATCACGATTTCGAAACATGGAATGGGTTACGCTAGTGCCATGTGCGCAGAAAACCATCACCAAAGTCACCCGAGAAACAAACGAATTCAAGATTGCTAGGATCCTTACCACGTTACTGAACATGTGCCATTCAAATTACCAAATAAATATAGCCAAGTATACACCAGGTCGTACTTTGAAAAATTTTGAACACTAACCTCTTGACTATCAGCCATTAATAATGTATACTGCTTCGCTGCAGCACCTTCATCCGTTGATGAAGAGCCTTGGATCTGACTAGTCGTTATGCGGAATATTTTAGCCAAATCACTTCTGAATGCTTAAGATGCTTGAAAAATGCAGTAACTTGCATAACCAAAACCTGTACTAAACTCGCTATATTTAATATATGTTGTCTCAATTAAAACAAACAAAAAAGAAAAGATGTACACATTTTTAAAAACCTCCTTTTCAGCTGTTACAATATGGAGAATGCTTTCGGGAGGTAAAAGTATCACTTACTTATTAGCGTGAATGACATCCTGCTCACTAACACCAGTTACACCAAAATCTGGGTCTCTCATATCGAGCACCTGAATTAAAATAAAACAGAAAAATTTTGAAGTTACCAGAATGGCTGGTGCACCATCGAAAATAAAAAATAAACTAGCCTGCCTAATGACCGGTTGGATTTCACTTGCTTTATTTTGTTTATCTGTGACGCAATCATACAAATAAAGCTTAAAGTCACATACAACAACATAAGTATGTTGCCATCCCTAAAAACATGAATTTACTGCAACAAGCCATTATTTCAAATATTGGAATGAACTGCGGATTTTTCTAAAAGTGTATGTAAAATTTTCAGAGAATGTTTTCGAGAAACCAAAATACAACGATCAACTCTTCACTAACACTATTCAATCTGAAGAAACTGAATTAGAAATGTAAGGAATATTAACGAAGAAAAAAAGGATCAACACTTTAAAAAAACCCAACCTTCTTAACACCACCAGCGCGGGGTGTCTTCACAAGTCCTTCGTATGCTGTTCCTACCCCTTTTAGTGGATCTATTCCTAATGGACGGCGTGCATCAGGTGGCACAGGGCAATGTGGAACAACACGAGAAGAACAATGAACATGGCACGCATAGTGACATGCCTGACAATACAATCCTGCAATGTTTCAGTAATCATTATAGGACGGTGGTAATGACCTTAAACAATGGACATTTTTTTTTCGATTAATGAAGAAGAAAAGACGAGTAAACACGACATCAACACTGATGAAGAAGCACACCTTGCCTATCGAGCCCAACCAAAATCGAGGTACAATGCCCACATTTAGTAGGCGCATTCAAATGTACGTGCTGGAACTGATGTCCTCGACCATTCAACGCATTGTTTAGTGATTGTATGACCTATAAAAAACTGATCAACTACGCAATGTTTTTATTCATGAATCTTTGATAAAATCACGATATGCAACAATGAATTATTTAACTACATAGGGCATTGTGGTAATCATGGGTTAGTTATAGTCAACTTTTACAGTGGGATTACCTTAGGACTTGCTCCACGGTTCCCAACTAACATAGTAGATGCTGTTGATGGTGTTTGGCTGTGTCGTATAGTATTCTCATATGCGGGCGGAGCTGGAGAAGGCAAACTGCAAAACAGCGAAATATGGATTTTATCTAGAAGAATCTGAGCAAGCATGATGTCAACTGAAGAATTGCATAGCACTATAATTGGACAATCAAGGGCTTGTTCGAGAAAATACTTCTGTCAATGTAATCTCAATCACAAGCAACTATTCTTACTGAAGTAAACATCTCTTTAACCCACAACTACTCTACATGGCTTTGACATTGAAAGTCTACTACAGTCACAAAGTCTACTACGATTTATATGAATAAATCTAATAATTAGAATGTAAAGATTATTCCCAGCATAATAGAACTCACCCTACACCGCCATATCTCCTACTGTTTGAAATCTCGTAATCTGTATTAAACGAACTGTGGGCCGATCCACGTGGCGTAGATGTCCTACCTTAACATATTATCTAAAGAACTGTTCATATAAAGTAGAAAACAAGACAGCAAATAGTAACACCATTAAAATGATTGTTGCTGCCATTTTTTTCCAAATATTACAGAACCTCACCTTCTGGAACCATATTGAAGAATGTTCTTCCATCTTCTACACTATCGCGACTAGTAGAACGGAGTTCTAACTTCAACGCTTCATTTTCTTTTCTAGCTACTGATAGCTGGAATTTATGCGAACGTAGAGAACAAAAATAAAACACGACATTTGAATAAAATTTAGAAGTAGTTAGTCTGGAAATATGCAGAAACTTAGTTTTTTCTTTTTCACATTTGAAAAATATAAAGGTTAAGTAATTAAAGTTACAGAAATAAAAACATCATGTACTTAATGAATTTGATGAACGAAATGACTTAGTACTTACACGCTCTTCACACTCGTCTAGACGCGCTTTCGAAGCAAACAACGCCGAACGTGTTTTGCTCAGCTCTTCCTGAAGTTCGCATTTCGCCCGAATTTCGGCGTTCAACGCCTTTTTTGCATCGAGAATCTTAAAAATAAATTCATTTTGTAAGTAGAACAATGACATTCGATGCATCGCCAACGAGATGTATTTAAAAAAAACCTCCATTTTAGCTGCTTTGTTCATGCGACGCGATCCCCAGCCTGAAGCAGGTGTCGTAATATTACTGTATTGGCCTGAAGCATTGAAAATTTTAGAGGAAAAAAAAAACTGCGATGATTCCGCAATATACAAGCTTTTAACAATATATAAATCAAAATCGAAAATAATTCGTAAAAACATTTAGCAAAATTACATTCAGCTGAAGAGTAAAAGTATAAAGATGAACGAAGTGAGTGTAAACAATAAATTTCAAGAGAAATGTAGTGTGAATACGCTCATAGGATAAGAATTTATGCGCAAAAAAAACTAACCACTGTGGGGAGTGCCGAGATAAGACCCGTTTTGCAGCTTCAACGTTTCTATGTCACCTGTGATCCGTCGAGTTAATAACTAAAAGTCAAACGAATATAAAGCGCAATTAAAAAGTGGATTGACGAAAAGCAAAACAATGAGAGAGCAGTTCAGAAAAGAATTATTCGATAAAAAAACCACGAGAGAAAAGATATTATTATGAAAACATGCCTCCATTTCCTCTCTAGTTGCTTTCTCCTCGTTCACCCAATTCAGAATTTCATGCAATTGCTGCTCATTAATACCAGGTCGAGCCAGTTCTCTGCAAAACTTATCAGCACAATAAACAGTTCCTAACCCTACCCTATTAGAAAAAGAATATAATTTAGTAAATAGGCAATACTAGCAAGAATGAAGTGTCTTACATTTCAGCGTGTAAGCGAGATATTTCAGCTCTAAGTGTTTCATTTTCCAATTTCAGTTGTGCAGCATTCTCTTCAAACGCTTTTTGAAGGCGATCATATTGTACCTACACTCCAATAAAAATAATTAACAATGACACAGAATCAGAAAACCATGTGTGATTATCTGAGAAAAAAAACAGTCTCAAGTGGAAAGACCTCAATATTCCTGGAGTGTTGTTCTTGTTGCAACGCAAAATTCGCTCGTTCCTCTTCCAATTTGGCGCGAGCGCTTCGTAGTTCCACGTCTTTCTCGTCAAATTGTGACTGAAGCTCTGTAAGCTGTCCCTAAAATAAATTTGTCACAAATTCTTCATACTATTTCGTCTAATATGATAAAAAAGAAATTCCAAGACCTTCAAATAAAAAATATCTTCCGCATGAATTTTTACGCAGTACCAAAAGAGAAAGAACGAACTTGAAACGTATAAAGCATATTCTGCCCAACTAATCAGTATACTTATTACAAAGTGACAAACGCGTCAATATCAATATTGAAACCCAACTAATGGTAAGCTTTGAATTTTACCATCTACTCAATTAGTTAACAGCATTTAGTCAAAATATTACGTCAAAAAAGACAATACACCCTGCCTTCGGTGATTTTCAGTAATATTATCAAGTTGAACAGGAGAAAATTTTCCTTAAAAAATGACATTCTAGATTACATGAGACCTAGTAGGTATATTATTCTTTGCTCTTTGTATTTAATATTGCGGTGCCATCCTCAACACAAAAATGATCAGGTAATTTTGAAGAAAGGCAGAAAATAAATAAATCAAAATGCAGAAGCACGAGTTCAAAAACATAGTGAAATGGCTTACTTGGTAATGTTCAACCAATTGTCTTCTTTTTTTGTCTTCTTGTGCAACAATTTCAGCATGCCTTTCATTCAAACGTTCTAATTCTTCACCCAAACGACGGGCTTCTTTTCCAGGATTCTCGTCACCTAAAGCCGCCAGCTGAAAGTACTATTACGTCAATGATGGATCCACAAATGATGAAATAAATAGCATTAAACACTAATAGGTGATGTAAGAAAACTCACTTTCGCTTGTAGACCTTCTTTCAGAAGCCTCTCCGACTCGGCAGACTGCTTGGTTTTTTCAAGTTCCATGTCTATTTCATGCCTTGCTAAATTACCATACGAATTACGCAGAAAAAGAAAAAAGAGACAAAAAGAAAAGAAAGATAAGAAAAAGACAAAAAAAAAAGAGATTGCTGGATACACAGGCATATTATTATGACTTAAATAAAATTTATGATTCATGCAACATCATTATACACAAACGATTTAAGGTGCCCTAAAAAAACTTACCACTTTCGGCTTTTCGAAGATCTGATTTAAGTATGTCGACCCTGCGTTGCAACTGGACAAGCTTAGTTTCCGCTTCGGTTGCTTCTTTTTCCAAACGACGCACTTTATTACGCTCATCAACCAACTCATTATTTAACTAAAAACTTCATTGATCATATGATACAAATACAAACAGGACGAAAGAAAAAGGTAGTGCAAAATATAAAAGAACCCTCTTAAATAAATAAATCAATAAGTAAGTAAATACATATATATATATATATATGTATATATATATATATATATATATATACAAAGATCTACCGAAAAATTCGGCCCGTTTTTGTAAAAGAACAGATCCAATTTCTCTTACTGCCAAAAAACTACTGATTAATATGATTGCTATTATTATTGATGACTTTTTGCCTTCGTGATGGCAATCCCCATTCCCATTTTGGATAAATGTCTCATCATTGGATATGAAAAGCTGAAACAGTGCTTGTTTAATATAATCTTCACTTTTGAATTTTTGCCATACAAAAAATTTTATAAGGACAAAAACAAACAATAGTCGTACAACGCTACGTCCAGGGAATATGACTGATGCAACAGAATATCCTAGTCTACTTCCACAATTTACAAGAGTCCCCACAAAAGCATGTGGCCTGGCATCATGTTTATGCGGCATCTCTTTCCTATTGAAGACCTCCGGCATCTTTTTTGCCCGTGCTGTCTTTAAAGTTTAACACACAACACTTCTCCAAATTGAGCTCTACGGTTAGTTTTAGGAGCTCATAATGTTATGCTCATCGAATTTACCGCCATATACACAACATTCTCGTATTCGAAATCAAATTTAATTAAAAATGGAAAAGATAGGTTTTCCAGGTTCACAACTTTGGTGAATATCGCCTGTTTTAAATTTTTTCAAACAACTTTTTGCATATCCTGTCAGAAACTATACCTTTACCAAAGGCTTCTATAAATTTCTAGGTGTCTCTGTAGTAATTCTTTGTTTAAATTCGTAAAACACACAGTTGCGAAAATGAACTTCATCAGTAGCGATGGGCACATTATCGCTTCACAGCTTAAGACTAAGGTAAATCAACTTCGGTCTATTTGCTACCACAGCGTGTATATATTCTTAATATATATTAGAAAATAGAAAAAAAAAAATAAAAATAGAAAGCCGAACATACCCCAAACAAACATATGCTTACGTGTCGAAAATTATTATAGAAACGGACAAGACTTATTCCATATATATATATATATATATATATATAATAAAGATTGGTAACAATACATAGTCGCACCATATTTGCATGCAAACACTACCACGATGAATTCAAAACCACGTCATATCTTACAATGAGTGATTAATGCCAATATTTCACTTTATATATATATATATATAATCTTCCGACAACTACGTTAACAAACCACAATTAAATACCTCTTCAAAATCTGCCTTAGCAGATTCACGATGCTTAATGGCATCCTTCCATTCCTTTGTCTGAATAGTTAGTTTCTCAGCACTTTCTTCAAGCTCCTGAATTGAAAGTAATAACGACGGGAACTCGACTTTGAGTAGTAAGCAGAAAGATAGCACAATAATTGTGACAGCTATTTATTAACCTTTACAGTAATTCTTCCTATCAGATTTCTCTTAAAGTACTCCCTCACTAGGATTGCAGATTAAAAGCACAGCACACCTAGATTATTTTACCGATTCCAAATGTGTTTTGTGATAAAGACTAAACTAACTGTACGTTTTTTTTCTTGTATAGAAGTGCGAACCACAGCCTCATCTTCAAAAACTGGAGGTGATAATTAAACAATTATATTGAGTAGTCGTGAACCTAATGGATAAACACTGGAAATTTTACATGAATTTTTCCAGAAGTTTGGCTCAGAACTAAACACTTGTCGATAACACACAAAGAAACTAAGAAAACCTAGTAGTGCATATCGACAATGAAAGCAAATATTATAGAAGGGTGCGTGATTAATTATTTTTAGACAATCCATTCACACCATTCCATCATGCATTGAAATCTGTTGAGGACACAGAGGAAGGACTAAACTGGTCATGCACAAAAAAATAAATTTTTAAATAAAAATATGTACAACTTCTTGCTATACACCATCACCAAGCCATCACAAATTTATTTTTGACTAAAACTAGCACATAATCAACAAGGTTACATATGATGATGATGATGGTGATAATAATAATAAGAGAAAATGAATGAGTGAAACGAAATTCACCAATGAGCGTAATGTTGGAAGTTACCATAGGTGATACAACTCCAATGACACATGAGAGCTTTGATCGCAACATAGAAAGCAATTAGAGTGGTGCCTGATAAAAACGCCACATCACAAAGAAACACCGACATGCATCCGTAATTCGTGAGATAATGGAACCGAAATACATTTATCACTAAGACCGGGATCACCTACAACTAACTGATAAAGAAAAATGAATAGGTTACTACTACCTAGAAAACTAATTTGGAATCAGCTTGAATACTAGGACGGTCAAGTAGCTGACAAAAATCAATAGGTCGCACATTTTACTTGTTAGGAAAAAGTAAACATATGGTAGCACTAAAGATGGAAATCTATAATTTATCAATATGTATTTCACCAGCTTAACACTTGCAATGATCATAAGTTTACTAACATAGTGATATAGTGGCCGCTTGTGCAGTACCAGTGTTACGAATATTTCGTGACAATGTTACTCATAATACAACAGCTTTATGACGGCAAAACAAAATCAAAAACATGCAAGTCAATTTTGTAATATTTTACGGAAAATGCCGAGCAATTAGCTGCGAATATGCTCCCAATAGAGCAATAACTTAATGATGAATACATGTTAGGTAATTCCACATGTTACTTCGACACCAGACTCCTCTTGTGCAGAAAACAAACATGCCCACAGCCTCAGTATCAATTGAACCCCATTCTGACAAGATGTTTGTAGCCAACTCAAAAAGTGCACTACAAAAAATGGCATATGGATTATCGCATCGCGAGTGACTGTTTGAGTCAAACAATAAATTATGAGAAACCCAATTCCAATTAACAACCATAAGAAATATGAATGTTTAGTTTGTTTTTCCCGTTTACGACCATTGCTCGTCCAAATTGTATCGGTAGAAAACGCCACTGTTTCGACACATGCATTTGAAAGTCTTGCACGTTCTTCGCATAACGCTCCACATTCTAAGCTGCTATGACGTTGTTGACAACAACGATGCTCTGATGGGCGAGCTGCTAGCGGATCAGGTGGAGCACATTCACCCCCTCTAGATAACTTATGTTCTTTAAAGTGACCCCCACTACAACGATCAACCATTTCAATATCAGCAGCGATCAGCAGGTTGCTCACCCGCTGTAGCTCGGTCTTCTCCAAAATCAACTGTCGATTCTTTTCTTTCAATTCACGGACTTTCTTCTCCAAATCTTCAACATCTGGGTCCTTTGCAGTAGCAGCACGCTCTTTAGATGCTGCTTCGTCAGCCAGACGTGTTTTCAAAATCTAAAAATAATAAGTTACAAGATGTAAAAAAAAAAACTAGGAATTCGTTAAACGCAGATAAAGTGCTCGGAAGTGCAAAATATGCCTGTATTTCATCGCGGAGCTGCGCGATCGTCTGCTCGTAATTTTTGTAATCATCCGACTTGAGATCACTGGTAAACGCTTGGACGAATTGGTGTGCCTCTGAACATACCAGATTTTGATACATATTGTAGGAACTTGACGGAGGTATTGTTGCTGATTAGTTGTTTTCTTATCTAATCCACTTCTTAAACAACGTTGAGTACTTTTAAGTAGCGAAACCCTACAAACGAAGAAGAACCTTGGCTCTTTCTTGCCAAATCATGCCTTTCAACATCTAATTCTCTGAGCCTCGTTTGGTAAGCTTTTGATTGAGATGAGTGCGCCTCGCCGATTCCAACAGCTTCATTTGACAAGCAATCGCTCAAAGACTTTGCGTCGGAAAGCAAACTTAAAAGAAGCACAAGTAAAAGAGGTCCTACATTTCCAAAAAACTTAAATAAAAGAACATTTTAATCCACAGAGAATAGTGAAAGCATGAAAAGCAGCAAAATTCTTGAAACACGATCCTATATATACTGACCTTCCATGAGTGTATGTAAAACCAATGAATGGGAGATGATGACCCGTAAAAGCAGCGGTAACGCGAGGAGGCTGAGTTTCCTTAATAACTTTTGATATACGATAAATAAAATCATAAAAAGAAAGTGATTTATCACTTACACAAGGAGTGAAATCGTCTTCGCAAATACCAACATCAAAATTTGAAGTATCAGTTGGACTGGAAACCTCCGGATGATAAGGAGGATCAGCTAAAACAGAAAAAATGGTAGATTGAAAAATCATTGCCATAGATTATGTAGTATGTCATACTTACAATCGCGAATCAATGTCCAATCAATACCTTCAAAAAATGGGTGATCGCGAAAGTCGGCAAAGCCACCTTTTCCGAGACGGATCTAAATACAAAATAATCTTTGGCTCTATCGATCTATTAATATCAAGAACCAGACTGCACATGATATAAATATACCTCTCGTGGGCAAATCAGTCTTCGTATTAGATCTTTCGCCTCTTCTGATATGGTCCAGTCAAGATCCTCATCAGGAAAATCAAGCATATCCTGCATGATAAATGAACCACAATGATAAAAGTTGGTATGACTAGTGTAAGTTGCTACACAAAAGTCGGTCAAAGTCAGTCATGTACATATGCAGGTAACGTTTGAAAAGATCATTAAGTTCACACACCTGATGACTCATAATTTTCCCATAAGTGTCAATGAGACGTTCAGAATAAAATGGAGTATTTCCGTAGAGCATTTCATACCTGAAACATTCAGAAAATTTATGAATGAAAACTAATTGTAAGAACAGTCAATTATGAAAACTACGTAGTATGTCGATAGAGTTTCTTTTTTTTGAATGAAATGTTTTTGATGGATACAATTTGACTAATCGCCAATCGATAATTGCAACTAACATGCAAATCCCAAGTGACCACCAATCGCATTCTTTGCCATAATGGCCTTTACCGTCCTCCATAGCCCGTAAAATTTCAGGTGAAATATAATCGGGTGTTCCAACAGCAATATTCGAAGCCACAGTACCTACAAGATATCCCAATTGAAAGAATCATAAAAACGCACAAATATGCTCTTTATCCAATTAAATTCTGCCACTTTCTATAACGATCAAACATTAGTCATTTACGGTGGTCAGCACTCCGGACCTCTTGAAAAACTGACAAACCCAAACACTACCGAAATCAAATCGTGGCAAGGAAAATTAACTACAGATCGAGAAACCAATGCAATACAACGTTAGAACTGGAAACTAACCATCAGGTAGTAATCGAAGACAACTTCCAAAATCAGCGAGTCGTATATGACCTTGTATGTCAAGCAGAACATTATCCGGCTTTACGTCTCTGTATTATCATTGTCATATCACTTTAAAATTATTATCTGTTGCTTTGGACACAATGCATAGAATCATACCGATGAACGTAACCCAAGTTATGTACAGAATCAATTGCCAACACCATTTCTGCAATATAAAAACGAGCCATCGTTTCCGGAATACGATCCTCAAACTTTGACAACAGTGTTAACATGTCCCCACCGACGTAATAATCCATTACAAAATACTAAATACATGGTCCTATTTGCTGTTCATCGATAAATAAAAACAAAGTAGTTTTTTGAAAACATATTTTACCAAATTTTTTTCATCTTGGAACGCAAAGTGCAGGTTTGTAATCCATCGTCGATCACCGTAAACTAGAACATCTCGCTCTTCGCGGAAACAAGCTGTTTCTGCGCGTTTTAGCATTTCCCATTTGTTCAGTATTTTCATTGCATAAATCTGAAGCAAACTAAGCACTCTAATATTAGCTCATCAAAAACCGACTTCGTAGATAAAATAAACTCAAGTAAAATTCGTTTTGACGTTTATTAATCGCTGTTGCAGGATTCCCCATTGCAAAAAATATGCTAAATGTGATCACGTGGTGATTAAATGCGAACTTATTCTATACAGTGACATAAGTTGACCACTTTTAAGCAGTCATTGCTGTTAATCTTACCCCGAATTCTTCGGTAGTAATTCATCTACCCAGGACGTATGACTGACTGGCTTGGTAAGCCTGGAAGTGTACCCGCGAGACTGATTCGGTCTCCCTTATAGCAATAACTTTTTAACTGCAATAACTGCACCAGGTAAACAACATAAGCAAAAATAAAAGACTTAGGTAACAAATAATGTGCACGAAAAAGCTAAAATATAAAGTCAAATTAGCTCAATTTTATGATGAATAACGTTATTTTCACTAGAAGCAGCAAGTGCAAAAAGTACTAAATATCTCCTAGTTAGATAAAGGATAAGGATAATATTGCCGTTATTGTTCTTATGTACATGCGCTACTCTTTCGTCTTGATGTTATACTGGAGCTGTTATAATTAAGTTGTCTGTATAATGACTTAAGAGGATCAGTCTGCTGTCAAGTCCATGTATGCACGGTATCTAGCCCACATGTCACTGTGATTATTCTTATCACAGCGCTAGTCGACACCCTGTTGAAGAAAGAAGCACAAACTAATAAAATATTCAAGATGCAAGATATTCATGTTGGTAACTGCACTAGAAGCAACAAAAAAACCAGTACCATAAAAAAAACCATCTACATTATTTAACTGTCTGTAAATTATAAATGAGAAATTCACCTCTCCCACGCCTCGCATTCGTACTACAGCGACTTCGCCAAACGCTCCTTTCCCAATAACCTTCAACAGTTCGAAATCATCTCGACATAATCGAAGTTCCTTTGCTTGGGTGACTACGGATTTAACTAAAAAGCATAATTAAGACAAAAATTCAAGTAGTCGTGATGACTACACATTTTTAGACGAAGTGATTGAACGGTTAAAATTTGGTCTGATATACTGATAGAAGCTCACAATGTTACTGATAGAAGCTCACAATGTTTGGTCATCAGCATAGTCTTTTACATAGCAATTAAGCAAATTGGAGAAAACCACTGCAAACTTTATGCCTTACTGGCAAAAAAAAATCTATAACTTAGTATTTGCAATTAAACTATAACTCATTAAGAATGGACAAAGAAAAATTTATAACGTTATAGAAATATTCCATACACAAATTAAAAACATTAGGTAAAATTGATCAATGACAAGTCTTCCCTAAAATAAACGACACATTTGTTAATTTTTTGAAGCACATTGATGTTAAGACTCATTCTTCTTAGTTAGTCGTAAAACACGGATAAGAAAGTCGGATCAAAACAAAAACGTGAGATTAAAGAACATTGTTGGACAGCAGTATAGCACAAGAAATTTCCATCCACGGAAGCACATTCAAACTCTAATCTATCTTTCAAATGCTTAATACTTAATCAGTCGTACAATATATTATGAAATAAGAAAGCCGAAAACTGAGGTTAAGAAAAAGGGTAATGACTGTCACAAAAACAGTATTGCATGATATGAAACCAAAAATGCAAATTAGAAATATATGAGCCCTGGATTGACAGTGGCACTATATTCCTGTTATAGCAGGAATCTACCTGATAAAATCTCTGCTGCTACTTACTGAAAATAATGTTCACCAGAGTCTTTGCTTCAAGTTTATTTATTTCAGGAAAAATTGTGCGCATAGTGAGTGTGTGGAGAGCATGCTTATATTTAAACGATTCTTATACATAGACATATTTCTAAAAGATTTCCAAAGAAATAGTAGAAAACAATTAAACAGAAGGCTGACCGGACTCAACAAATTCGGCAACACATTTCTCCTTCCGTAACGTACTGCTGCAACATTCATCATACAAGCAGATGAGAGTGTCTGCAACTGCTTTCATTGAAGAAAAGCCACAAAAATTTATAAGTCTGCACAAAATGAAAAGCAAAATTTTGTAAAATAAAATCAGAAATTCAACGACTCGTCAGATTTAATGACAATTAAACAATCAACAAAGATCATTAAACTTGTTCTTTATTGCAACAAGAACTAAACCAATTACGATTAGATAATATATATTTGCAAGTATAAAAACGTACTATGTAGCTATGGGATTCACATAAAGATAACCGAAAAATGATAAAACTAACAGCGAAAGAGGTGAAAACGTATACACATAAGCGTCTTCATACCTAGCAGCGCCTCAAATGATAATGCTGTGCTGATCTTTGACGGTCCACTTAGGTAATTAGCTTCTAGCTTCGAAAGTCGTCCTACACCACCACTTTCCACTTCCGTGGTCATCTATAACGTAAATTGTGAGGCTCACAATCGTTTACTGTTTTAAACCGTCCGATGCAAGAGCACTAAGGGATGACAAAAACTGAAACCATGCATAATAAAGTATTTTAAAAAGGTTATAAAAATAACAATGGACAAAACTCATAGGAAATTGTAATATCTAAAACGGATAACAAAGCAATATTAAAAACACCTAGCTACACTTCATTTATAACTGTTCTATGATGAAAAATTGGACATTTACAGAATAGTATAAAGCAGGTATGACGGTCTTAATATCTGTGAATAATATGACAAACAAAGATGATAACTGAAAAAAAATATCAGGAAGGCACCACTAAATACATTAAAAATATGAACTAATGTAAACAACTGTCCTTTGCAGCCTCAATTGATTGCAGCACTAACTCATTGAAAAACATCAAAAACATAGTAACATTAAGAATGACCCTTCGAGTCATAACTGCGATCAACTAACTGTAATCTTTAAAAAAATCTGTAATCTTAAAAAAATTCAGAAAAGTACTGTGATCTTTGACCTTTCATTTGCTAAGAAAACACTAGTACTAAACATGAGAAAAAACAAAAACACACAAAACACTAGTATTGAACACTTGATGCATCCCATGAGAGAGAGATAACAATTCACAATGACATCAAAATTACAATGTTTGTCAACAGTAACGCTAGCACGGACATGTTATTACTACGAACATTATAAAAATGAATACTTCAAGTACTACTCCAACACAATTTGAAAAGTAGTTAAATTTCATTTGAATACTCGCTACTTCAACTTAGTTTTGAGAAAAAATTACGTCTCAAAAAATGTTCTTGCTACAACATCAATGAGAATCGGGTCCAAAATAAAAGTAACGTTCCCTAATGATAATATGTATACTGCGACACAAACAAGAAAACACAATAAATATTAGCTTGATCATAAAAATGTCTGCTAACACCGGCTAAACAAACGAATCTGTAAGACTAATATCTAACCTTAGTATTTTTCCATCTGAATTAAGCCGTCAACAATCGATACGAGCCAACTGAATGATGTACGTCGAGGAACCGAGCGCGCCAGACGCTCGTCGCGTTAGCCGACCGTCGTCAAATGTGCATTTATATAGGACACAATCTCTTCAACGTGTTCCTTATACTGTACATTAATGCTATGACACTACGTTCAACATGAAGTAAGCATTTTGATAAAGAACCAGTTATAACACATTTTCAACTTCTGACCTCAACACTTATAGGAAGATTATCGAACATTTACCGTACGCAGTCTGTAATCTGCAGCTACATTAAAAGCCATCACCAAATGAAAGAAATTATTAAGTGTGCGAGTTTGTTCAAATCATAGTGTCGTGCTCATAACTAATGGATGATATGTTTTAAAATACTTACTTCATTGTTGAACTTTGTAGGTTTTGCTACGAATGAACCAACGTGGTAAATCACACATGTCATATGAAAAATTTACCGGATTAAGTTTACAAATCTCTTTCCGGTCAACAATCGGTAATTCTTTGTGTTCACAATCTGGAAACAGTTTGACATCGTTTTTTTTTACTTTCAAAGAAAAATGTGGTCGAAAAAATTGTACTGGTTAGATGAAGATTACAGAAAAATTTTTTTTAATACAAAATATGGAAGACGACATGTTTAAACATGAAAAATTCCTTAGATTGCTACTTATAGTTCTAAAAACTGATAAGTGAAATGGTAGTACTTCATATTGTGAGCAAGTCTAGAATATGAGACATTAAGCAATCACTACAATATAGTGGAGTGCTCATAGAAACCGCTACGGTAATAACGAAATGTCGTTGACCACCACCAGAAAAAGTTACGCAGCGCATGTTAAAGAAATGCGTGAATACAAATAACAGACAACACTCTAGGACGTGGGTTTTAGGAGCTTAGTGATTTACGTGCAGTAGAAGACGTGATTGAAGCGTATTTTAATAACAAAACACAAACCACAGTAAGTTTTATTTAATAGAACATCTGAAATTTTTGATTATGCATTCAACGCTAAGCATTTTTTGCTTGTAAGAAAGTGAGCACATTCAGATTGCTTCCGACTTAACAATCAATAAAAGTGCATAAGACACGCTAAACATTCATAATTTTTCCATATGACAATCCAAAAACTATTTGTAAAATTGTGATGTCCATTGGCTCTGGCGATTGCACAACTTCATGGAATCTCTGCAAAACACTCATAATTGATCTACATCAATTAGTTTTATGAGTTCTTCCCAAGTGACTACTGTGTTAATCAGGAGCTTGTCATTCACTTCGTTCTTTCTTTAATTTTAAATTTTTGTTCGACTGTGGCGTCGGATCATGAAGAAAGTACGTTTCCTCCCTTGAGAATAACAGATATATCTGTTTCTATGCGAATGTTCTCCAAACCAGCGGCAATTTATAGCAAAAACTTATCCCTAGTCAACCATCTGGATGGAATGTGAAGCGATAATTTTTTTACGCAACTCAAATGACCTTCTTAAGGATTCGAATCTCTTGTTGTCATCAAGCAACGTTACTTGATTCCAAAAATATATTGTCTTAACATGTCGAAGCGATAAATCGTTACGGTGCAAGGAAAATAACAAAATGCAAAACTATAAATTCCGGAACCAAACAACTTTAATATAACTTCAATCAATATGCCTCATACAACGGAAATTAACATTTATTTCAAGAAACAACCTCGAAACAGCTTAAACAAGCTCGAAACAAACCTGCAGTAGTACGAAAAAACATTGGTGAGATAATGCCTATATCGAATCATATTTAGAAACAATTTTCATAGCTTAAAAAATGATTGAAATCTAAGTTATCTCTGTACCAAAGACATATCAAAAAACGTTTCAAGTTGAATCAGTAAAGTAGTTTACTTCTACAAATGAAATTGAAATTTATTCAGTGATTGTCAATAATCCCAATCATTCAACTGACAACACCGTATTCAAAAACAGTGTTTGAAGCAGAATCATACTGCTCCGTGGTATTTTTCGATTTCACTCACACTGGGAAGAATAAAGCCTATCATAAAGACTCTAAATGTCAACTGATTGTTATAGAATTTTAGAAGAACAAAAAAAGGAGTAATAAAAAGACAAGCCGAATGTATTAGAATCAGATTAGTAACAAGTTAAGAGAAAGAGACTAATTGCGTTATACCAGTACGTACGTGATTGGCTGGCTCGTTGAACCAATGAAACACGATCAAAGAAAAAATCCCAATGTCAAACGAAGCTTGATTCGTACAATATACGACAGAAAAATCATACTATTAACTATCATAAAACGACTACAAACTGTTTAACTGTAAACAAAGCGTAGTGGCCAGTTGGTGAGAAAAAAATTTCAAGAGAAAGAAATTGACATACACCAATAACACGAATGGCATGACATTCGAAACATTTTCTTTTCTAAGCTCTACTTCTACCATACCACATTATCACCAATTGCATATAACAAGAGAATTCTCAAAAATAGCATTGAAGTAAATAACATGCACTCAACATAGTGACTTTGTCAAAACTACAACCATAAACTGGCCGAAAAATACTTTGGATTTCGATCATCAAAGATTGACTGCTTAGTCGAAATTAGTTGGCGAACTTCGAGGGTTAAGAGAAGCATTATAGGTTAACAATGTTAGAAGGGCTGTGAGATACAATAAAATAAATACAACGTATTCATTGGACTTTCGGAATTCGTGTGCATTGAAATTTATTAGTGATATTCTAAGCTAAATAATTACGCCTAACCTACGCACTTGTCGTCATTAGACACTTCACGCCGAATGACTTACAAACGCGATATTTATTTTCATCATAGCATAAAATTGTAAATGAAGACACTTACTCCTATTTATCATAGCATGACTTTTAATGCAGAGATCTGGTGCACTGCCGCATAAAGACTACTTTTTAATCTTTTCAAATCAAAAGAAAACAAACTGTTAAGCAGAGCAAGTGGTCTTCACTAAGTTGATGACTTTTGAACGTTGCATGTATTCCTTGCAAACCACCCATCATTATGTCTTTGAATAGCACTAGATTAGTGCAGAACTTGGTGAAGGGTTATCATATCAAAAACACTAGCAAAAACCATTTCACAACTAGTTCAATGTTTGCTTGTTGAATGTGCTATATCATAGTGGATACTGTCAGAAATGTGTCTAACAGAGAAGTTTTAGCAGGCTTTTATAGAATGCACCATACCCAAAAGATAGAAGAAGTCATGAAACTCTGTTAATATTATCACATGCTCTCGTTCCAATCACCGATAGCCAATGAAGAGCAAGATGAACACGAGAGGTTTACAATCAGCATTCCGAATAATTAAACTGAAAAACTAGTCAAATGAAATGTAGGAAAAGATAAAGTGGCTTAAGAGGGTAACAAGTCTTACACTAATTCAGTCGATTATGTAAGTATGAAATATGGATATTAACAAACAGATAAGTAGCATTCATAAGTGAAAGGAGACTGGCTTAAGCTCCATTCAAGATTCTTAAATAATCAAATGACCCATCCAAAACTGTTCAATTAGCTCATTAGCTTCAGCAACTGCATCGATTTGCCGTTATTGTAAATTAACGTCTAACGTCGAAAATCTTATCCACTACTTCATAAAAGCTATGAAAACAATTTCATAAAAAATAACAGACGGATTAAATATCAATAAGGAGATCGATACGCAAAATCACCAATTATGTCTCACCTTCAAGATGTAGAAGAAGATATACATCAAAAGCGAAACACTACAGGAATGACTGTGTTACCAAAAGCGTTTGTGACAGGTGGAGAAAGAGAGATGTGGAATCGATTCCAAAAGGATACTAGCATCCTTATCATTATGCTCAGATATTCAAGCGAACAGTTTCACGATAGGAGTGTACAAATGAGAGCAATCGAACGAGCAACGGATTAAAATAGGACATGAAGTTGTCAAAGATTTTTTATAAATACAGCCATATCGTTTCTTTATTATATCTGAATTCAGCGTTCATTGTACTTTTTTGAAATAACGTTCTCAACTATTAAAATCAAGAAGTATCACTACCGAAAAAGATTGACTACTGATATTTCGTATTATAAAAATGGATGATCGTTTCAAAGCAGGAGGTAAGCAAGGCGATATGATGTCAAGATCGGTATATACGGAATGAGTTCCATCGAAAAGACTATCATAAAGTGTTAGGAGGGTTCAATCTTTTGTATTTCTATAGATTACGGTGATAAAATATTAAGTGCATAAAATAATAAAGTGTTATAAGATTTGAAAAAAAATGGCAGTGAAGTGCTACAGCGCGTGCTATGACAAAGCCTATTTCACATCCTATATGATTTATTTCCTTTTGAGTAAACACTCAACACAATACGTCATATTCTGTTTAAATTTCAGAACTCTCACTATTCCTGCAAGTTACAGCGCTGTATTATAGAAATCACCTCGAGATACCAAGTGATATTCCAGAATACAGTTTCCGGATTATTAATTGTCAATCACATAAACTTCATACGATTGTTTTATTATAAAATAAATTTTGTACATAGCAGTCATACTGCACTGTTGATAATTTATAAAGCGTACTATACTCATAGTATGCAAATTTTTCAATCAAGTAATATTAAGAAACAAACTGAACTTGGATAAAATGAGGCATAAGTACAACCATAATTTTGCGTTCTACAATAAATAATGCTTATATCGCTCAAATTTATATTGTCATCAGATCATTTAACAAAATACGGTCCAGTAATTCATAATTTCAACATCATACGCTGGTTCATCCAAGGATGTCTCTCATATGAACTAAATAGGTGACAAAAACAAACAAACAAACAAATAGAAAAATGTTTCTTATTCTGCACCACAGAAACAGACATCAAAGAATGAACGAATGAAAACCATTTACTAAATAACATTTGGAATTCGAATAGTCGCAATACTCAATTGATAAGACATTTGGACGATGAAAAGCCGTACACTCGAAAATGTACTAAAATCAACTGTTCAAACGAAATACGTAGTTGTCGACACACTGTTCTCAGAGATCTCTTGATTTTTATGCTATCCATCCATTTCAACAAACTTGAAATGCTATGAGTTTGACGGAATAAATTTTCAGTTATATAGTATTTCGATTGAGAACATGTTATTGGAAACATGAATAATTGCTTGGTTGGTAGTTACTATGAATTGCAGCTAACTCGTAACTTATTTAGACAAATATATTGGTCCAGAATTCATTTGAAAGATACGCAGGATTTGAACATTCTGTATATAAAGAGGACAATCAATTGAAATCAAACGACGTAAGAGAATGATAAAATCAGGTGAATTGCCGGATGAAAGAAGTGAGCGAGAAGAAATAAGTCCTTTCTCGAAAAAGCGTTAAGCGCCTTCAATGAACGTTTACTTAGTTGTCTTAGCAAATCAACAGAAACAAATTTCCTGTCACCTTAAACGCTTCATAATATCGTTACGTCACCGGAAATGGGAGTCAAACTGAAATACAAAGAGACTGCGAAATCTATTTGATAACAGCGGTAAGTGATCTTATGAATGTCACTATGATGAGCAGAATATGTTAAAATATTGGGGAATTGAGAACGAATACACTCAGACAAAGTGACATCGCCTTTGTAGCTGAGTCAAATCAGCAGAGTTAAAGAACATGACATTTCTAAAAAAGTTGAAAGACCGGAAAACAAGAAAGGAATTTCCATTGCTTTCTCTATGCTTTTTCAAAAAAATTATTCCACATGCAATTTTTCAATTCACCGTTAATTCACGAATTTCTAATCGAATAAATGAAAATACAAGCAAGAAAAAACTATTCACAAAATTTTTAAGAAAAAAAGAACACGATGTAGACGAAAGAATTTACTGTGGAGCAAAGCTGCATAGCAAAATTACGACTATGGGCTTTATCCGAAATTTGACCTCTTCAAAGCAGTTCAAATCTTTGTCGAAACTTATAACGACATGCATAATAAAGCAACACCTTTGAAAATCTTTGATAAAAGAGATAAAGAAGACTAAATTATTCACACGTCAATTGAATGTCGCGTTGACAACGACGAACAAGGTTGAAAGAAAGTATAAGTAAACTAGCATTCATTCCTAACAATAACTTGTTGGTAATATAATCACTGAGAACGCTACAAAATTTTCTTCAGAAATTTCACATTTCATTCTAACCATGAATTGCAAAAATTACTTGACAACAAATCGATAAAACGAAGAAAAACGTAGCTATTTGTTTGATGGAATAAGATTATGCTAAAAAAGTATTAACCATGTTTGAAAACGTAGCTCTGAAGAGCGAAACTCGTCCTTAGAGCACCGGCATTTTCAATTGTTGACTTTTCTGCGTGCGACTAACATTTTGCTCTGATCAAAAATTAGAGAGAACAGATATCGATGGGATGAAAAGAAAAAAAAAATGAGAACAAGACTCTACAGAATCATATGAGTACATCGAAGAGAATAAAGAGAAGAGAAAAAGTGGAATGATAAGCAGAGAAGAAGGAAAAAACACGAAAAGAAACCAATTAATTATTGGAACAATGTTCTCAGAATGAATTCGACTCAGTCAATGATATATTGGCAGAATAACGATGTTTTTTCTGATTTTCTTCCCTTTTTTACAATATTTGACGTATTCAAAAAAGTAATTTATAACATCTATAAAAATTAATAAGATAAGTTCTTGGCATTGATCAATCTCTGACGGATGCGCCTACGCATTCGCTTTCAGCCTGCTATCGCGGAGGTAATTGAAGGCAATTTTGCTCTATTGTACAAAAAACTTAATTGGAATGAACCATATTTACCAGCTGAAATCTGCTGATCTTACGATATCTCTCTGCCACGTATCTACTGACCCCATCAGGGATGATGGAGTTGGTAAGCTTGGTGACGAATATGAACAAGCGTGCACTAATTTGATACCAGTGCCTAATAGTGACAAATCCCTACCACTAAATTATGTGGTCCCACTGCTTTTAAGAGGAAAATCTATTGAAATATATGGAAGAAGATATAATTCATATGGAATAAATCGTATAAAACTATGAGCAGCATAAATGCATTGACCAAATAAGAACAAATGTATTAAGTTCCTAATGATGCTGAATCATGCACAAAATTTTCAACCTCAAAAAGAACTCAATCCCGCATCTACAAAGGTTCTCGCTCTGCGATCACTCTATGCTTTGCTTATTATCTCTGGGTCGAAATTTGGTGTTAAGGTTGGATTTCAGTAGTGCAATCGGTATCACACCATACCGGCCGGACATCGCTAGCTGCGGTTTTGAGTCCCACCTGAGGTTTCAAGTTTTGTGATTGACTCAGCATTACTAGGGATGAAACTTATAAAAGCAATATCATCACAACCTATCAGAGTTGATAGAAAATAAATAAAAATGTCCTGTAAATGTATCAGTTTTTGTTACATCCATGCATAAGACACCCATATATGGCGCTTGATCCAAATTTTGTATATGACAATCGAATAATGTATGTGTTTAACGGAAGTTAGTAGTACTAACTGACTTGTAAATGTATCAGTTTTTGTTACATCCATGCATAAGACACCCATATATGGCGCTTGATCCAAATTTTGTATATGACAATCGAATAATGTATGTGTTTAACGGAAGTTAGTAGTACTAACTGACTTGTAAATGTATCAGTTTTTGATTTTTTGGTTT
>KN716264.1:127195-144461 GCA_000816705.1 Dictyocaulus viviparus | reverse complement strand
CCGCCCAACCCCCCGGGTATTCCCAAATCCCCCCCTTTTAAAGAAATGGATTTCTATTGTTTTATGGAGGCAACAGCTAATAGAGATAGCATAGAGACTAAGATTTGGCATTGATTCAGAACATCATGCTTATATATGGGATAGATCATGCATAAACACGAGACGCTGGTCTTATTTAGTTTTGAGGCCTTAGCATTCTTCCAGAGCGCCTCCACGAATCACGCGGGTGTTTTTGTTTTTTGTGCAAGGACTTCAACTTTGATTTCGAAATCGCATGTATATTAGTATGTAGAAATAAAAATTATCTTCAGGAAACTCAACTATTATTTGCGTCCTGATTATTCATTACTTTACAGTTTGTTGATGAAAGTCATGGATGCCGGAAATTACAAGTTGATTGTCTTACTACTTTGTTTCTTCTTTTCGTTGTGTTTTTGTCGCAGAGAATTAAAGCTTTATTCTTCTAGGTTTTCGGATCCATACGACTGGGAACTTAGGTCGTCAATTCCTGAGTCAAAGTGAGTACGAGCTTATGCCTTCAACTTCTCAATACATTAAAATTTGAGCATCGAAAAAGCATACATGATGTATAGTAGTTTCTTGACATCATTGGGCTATCACATAATTTTGTCAGCATTACCACAACCGACTCAACCGAAGGGAGCCGGACGGGTTCGGGAACATTATGTACGGTAAGTCTATCTTTTCTACTAATATTCACAAAAGAAGTCCCTATATCGAAAATTTCTCAGTTTAATCCTATTAATTTGAGGACTTAGACGTCTTGTTTCCGTTGAACATTTCGTAGATGAATGAATACCGTATTTGCGACATTTGAAACATAATTTTTAAATTTCTAATAGCACGGTCGTATCTCAAAAACAATGTTCTGTTTTACAGGCAATAGAAGTCAATCCGTTTCCTCCTCAATTCTTTTCTCATGATCCACTTGGATTTTGATCATTTCAACAGATCGAAGTATATGAAATACGGCATTGTTGGACCTGAACTCTTTTTTGAGAACAAATCAAACTAATTCATTGTTAATGTCTGCATATCTGCGTTCCATAAGAAAAAATAAATTGCTTAATAATTGATTTAGTTGTAAATTCGCCTTTCTAACGCAGTGGTCTAGGTGCCACAGTGGCACGCGCCCGAATCAGTTAGCTACCACCTACAAGGCCCGCATTCCCTCAATGGCTGGTAAAGAAATCCGTATAAGATTAACAAGACTGACTTATATCTGCATACTGTTTTTGAGACACAAAAACCATTCATGTAGAGAATACTATGTCGAGTAATCTCTACTTAATCTCAACTCTGATCCATAAAAGGTCATAACTTCGATATAATTCTGGAAATAAACTTAACTAACGAAGTGAAAAAGGACATTATTTCCTCATATCGTAGTCTCCGCCTCCTCCCTATATAAGTGTGCAGATTACCGGAGGGCAGCCCACCAGGTACGACATATCGAGCTCCAGCTGCTGTACAGATCTTTTCGACGTAAACAAAACGAGATGTTCGCTAAATTGAAGAGATGTAAGTTTCGATATGCTTCTGGAAATGATCATAAAAGGTCATAATTTCGATATAATTCTGGAAATGAACTTAGCTGACGAGCAGAAAAAGGACATTATTTCCTCATACCGAAGTCTCCTCCTCCTCCCTATATAAGCAGTTACGGTAAACATCTCCTCCCTACTCTCACTCATGACTCTACCCAATCTTCATCCACCTTTGCCATTAAACTGGCTGTCGTTATATCATTATATTATAAATCTCGTAGAATTGTTAGTGTTAATTCTAATGTGTTAATTTTTGATTTATCGCTAATCGCGATGTAATATTTTGTGTTTTGTTTAAATAAAGGTTTAATTACCCAAGTTTGAGCTTCCATTACACCAGTTCGAGGCGAGCAGTACAAAAGACCCGCGTGGCAAAAGGTGGCAAACTACTTACGGCGAGCGTTAAGATATTCACTGCTGACTTCATCAGTTGCACCCCAACTTTCTGAGGAATACTGACAATACTTGAGATCTAGCAGTTTGAGGGTGTAATATCTTTGTTTTTAACGCTTCAGCATGCTTTTGAAACATTTGGAACAAACTCCTGTCATTTAAAATGCGCCAGGTATTTGATTTCATCGTGGTATCGGTGAGGTGACTGGTGACATCTGGCTATACATTAAAGTGGGATCAAGATTGATTCCAGAAGAATGAAAGATTTGCTTAACCCATTTGTAAAGTGCGTAACTTTACTATACATAGTACCCATGCTCTAGGGGCCGCAGATACTTAAGGTTTTAATTCGACAAATATCAGAGATTGTAGAAGAACAACCAAATTTAAATTATTAAGAAATAGAATTTTTCTTCATTTGCAACATATGTAAATCTTCATTATTGATAAGTTCCTGTTTATCTAGTCATTTCAAGTCATAGGAAAGTCTCAATTCGTTATCAATACATGGATTAGACAGACGAAACCAAAAATCAGATTTCTGTAAAATAAACAGCCCTGTAAAAGATATATGTGCCTATGTTTCCTTCGTTTTCTATTATTCTAACAGTTATGAGGATATCAGCGTATGTATGCTGCAGTGAAGAAAAGCTAGCTAAGAGTAGTCAGGAATCGTTACCGTCATCGTGAAAGAAAATCATGAGCGAGCATATATTCTCATTATCTAGAAAGGCCCATAAGGGCTTGCGGTAAAGATCATGGGAACGATTATCCGTGTTTAGCACTGCAGGGGAAACAAATGTAGTGAACAGCAGTAAAATTTCTCCAGTAATTCCTATGCGGAGCTCTGCTGTCCCCGAGGTCATGCGGTAAGACGTCAAGTGACAGGAAATCCAATCATTTGTACAACATGACATTTTTAGAACCAGTTTGAATAAAAAGCTATTAAAACGCCCATGACACGCTATTAAAACTGCTCCTTACCCTACATGGTACAACGCTGGAGCAAATCTCAGGCACCAATCCCTATTCTCTTTCAAACTATTCAAAACGCATTGGATTAAACTTACTATGATTGAGACTCATGCGAGTTCCCATTTCGTTGCTTGCCCTTACTCCGCTTCCAATAATAACGTTAAAAAAGCAAGCATTGTAAATTACTATCCACATACCCTCTTTGAAAATCCACATCGAATTCTCATTATGCAATTTGGGTTCTAAAAAAATGCGTTAAATGCATTAAAGCTTCTGAACCAGAGCGCATAAATGCTAATCTATTTCAAGTTAGTGGCCATAGGTTACATATATTATTGGGGAGCCCTATGATAAAATATCTTCAGAACAGAAAAAGAACAAGACTATTGGAAAGCGTAGTGCATGCTCAATTTATATAAGGATGTCCGAAAAAATACTCAGAGTTACTGCTTAACTGGTTTGTTGATAATACCTTATAGCTTTCTAAAGATCTGTTCGCGAACAAGAACATCTGGATAAGTGTTGAGTTAGGAGGAATTTTTTGAGCAAAATATGCAAACCCTTACTAGAGTTAATATTAAGAATATCGCTCAACATAGTTTTGATCTAATGTGATTACGAAAAAGCTTCATTTCAAAAGGATTTCAACAAGGCAAAAATGTTCAGCAGCGAAAACAAAGCTGTTCATTTCATATTTTTATTTACAATTAACATAATTGTGCCATGATTGCAATGATAGCAGAATATCTGGGATTGAGCTGAGTTGGCCGCAAAACTCGGAACCTCAGGCGAGACTTGAGCCCACACTTACAAATATCCGGTCTGCCGTGCTGATCCATTACACGACCAAGCCCGTCGATCTACGACCACTCAATGCTTCATTTGTAAGTGCAGGTTCGAGTCCCGCCTGAAGTTCCGAGTTTTGTAGCCGACTCAGCGCATTTCCAAAGCTGTTCACTGTTCCAGTCAATGGATAATTGAGTCGCGAAATTCTGACGAAACAGACATTTGCACTGATTGAAACTTCCTTTTTTTGAGTAGTACGTAATAGACAGAAATGATATCGAACTAATTAATTGCATCGAAAAAAGTATAGGACTGGGAAAAAACAAAAAGCACATTTCATAAAACCTGTGTGTGCGAGAAACCTAATTATTTCGACTTCTTGAAGAAGTCACGGGTGATTAAAGAACTCCAAAGTACACGCTTTCGTCTTCTACAAGATAGAACTAAAAATATTAACCAATACACAATTGATGTTACAAAACATTAAGAATTTATTATTAATTTAAAAATATCAAAGGAGAATTTCATCGACAATATATATTAAATTAAGAGACATGTGGCATGAATATGGATAACATTTAGAAAATGAAGCATGTTGTTACAAATGATCACAAGATCCTTATATAGCCGCCCGTCGAGCTTCATCTATGTATGCTTGGGCGAGAGGATTGTACATTTCCTGCTCAGTAATAGGATTTGACAGCGGAGCCGGTACGATTCGCTGGGCTCCTGAGCCAGCTTCCACGTCTGAAATAAAAAATATATATCTGGTAAAATTGCGGGAAAATATGCTAATTAAAATTATGAAGTACTCTTTTGATTGGCTAGAGCTTCCATACAGTTTATGTCTCCTTAAATATTAAACAATTCTCGAATTTTGGTTGCTCAATAGCAACCTGTTAAACAATGCATCATCAACTTTTACAAGATATTTGGACAAAATGCCTTTCATTTTCCTTTGTGTAGTTTTGGTAGAAAAATATAATTTTCCAAAACTTTCCAGAGCTTAATCAATCACAAAATTTGAGGCTTCAAGTTAGATTGAAATCACCATTCGTCACCAGGGTTCGGTTTGTTGTGCTACCAAGTGAATCACTGAGGTGATTATTCACTGGTCACTTCATTATTCACTAATTTCTTATGTTTCATCCATTTACATACTTTATAACAGTTTCGATCTCGTAGGCTGGCGTTCTGCCGTACGATTCAAGATGATAACTTCCCATAAAAATTTCCAGTTTTCAAATTTATTATATATTAAAAATAATGGGTTGTACTGGTACAATTAATATGCCATATATCTGAGTTAATAACAAAGTGGGAATCTCAGGTAAGACAAGCCGAATTGTGTAATCACAGAACAGTTATCTCGACAGTATAATCAGGACCACATTAAGATGAAACATTGCTGGATTGGACATCGCAATCGGCTTGGGATAAAGAGATTAACCCAGCTGGCGTGAAATAGGTAATGTGAATTTTTTTTTTTTGAATAAGATGTTATGAAGAAGTATCACGTGCTTTCCAATCATGACAATATTGATGGAACCTAGAAGATATATATATATATGTTCATCAGAATGCGGGCGTTGAAAATTGAAATATATGTCTACCGACGGCAATACAATCCCCGCAAGTCAATTACTGGTTTACGAGCGATTTTTGGAGGATATAGATGAAATCTTTTCTATGAAAATTCTGGATCAATTGTTTTTAATCTGCCATTTGTTATTCAATTGGCTTTTTGTACAGCAAACAAAACGTTCATATATAACGATTATTACACAGAAGCTAACGTTTTGGCGGAATTCGTTTACTTCAAATCTGTTTAAATTTGTCTGAACATCTATTAAATGGAACCAGCTGTTTAGTGAAAGTCGTAGAAGACGGAATCCGCCGAAGCGTTAACTATTTATGAAATATAAAAAGTGTATGTTGAACAAAAACGATGGAAATTAATTGAGTTGAAGTTAAATTACTAGTGTTAACTGAAATGTTCACATACAGTAAACTCTGTTCGGTTCCTTTTCAATTCGAATTTTTTCCAGTTCGTCCAGTAATCTCCCTCTGAAATTTTTTAAAAACTCACAATAGAAATCCAAAAATAACGATACACATAAATACGGTATTTATACAAAATTTTGCTATGTATCAGCAGTCGATGTAGTAATAATTACAAAATCTCCCCTGCAAAAGAAAACTTAGCCGGTTTTCTTGCACTGTTTTTTGCTGCGATCTCAGAAAGCAACGAGGAGATAAATCACTGACAAGATTCGAGGCTCTACTTGCAATAAAATGAAGGTAGATTCTAGAGAATAGAATCCTTAACTGTGTTACCATTGATCGATATTCAATTCCAGAGTTAAAATTCGTCGCCTAAACGTGAAAGAACTAATGTCAGTACTTACATCTGTGCTTACAATGACTAAGCACTAGCATGAGAATTCACTATTCAGTAACTACGTGTTTTCCTTAAACTTTTCTTCGGAACACGCAATGACAGAAGTGTTGGTGGCGTTGATGTACTGAATCGAGCATGGTAATAAGTTTGTATTTTTTTGAACGAGAAACCGTATCGGACATTTTAGACTGAAAAAACGAGGACCAATATCATCTTTGACAGTCCGTGTCGTTTAGAGATCAAGAATTTTCAAGGTTATTCATATACAAACGTGGAGCAACCGAAGTTACAAGTAAGCATCACTTAACATTGTATTGGTCTCACATTGATTGGTCTCAGAAATGCCTTCAGCTCGGTTGAGATAGAAGCAGCCATGAATTCATACTCTTAAAGATTATGCGTGTTGAACAGTTGTTATCTATAAACCATGTCACAATAAAAAGAGTCGGCGATTGAATTTTATTAGATACGCTTAATCCAAACAGTTTTTGAGGAGATGACTATTCAAATAGTTAGAAGATTTCACGAAGGTTATACAAAAGGAATCTTATCCTCAGCAAATCACCAGAGTGATGAAATATACCAGACCATATTTGCGCGTAACTGGAAGAAATTTCCTTACGCGTACTCAAGCCTGCTGAATATTAGATTATTAAGTAATAAATACATGTGAAGCAGGTAATGATAAAATTATTCTGTGCGTGACTTCGTAACGGAAAGCAGATCTCCAGGCCATATCAAATCAAGGAAATCATGACACCAATAGTTAGTTGACAATTTAATTATGTAGTAAACGTGTAGTTTTTTAGCAAACAAATAGTATAGAAACAACTGTCATACTTATTTAGATTGATATCAGCTGCTGACATGCAATTCTTTCAATTAAGTTGATTATGTTCGTTCTTAAATATCGCTGCAAGAAATGACAGACGAATTGAACAGTTCTGAAGATCAGAAAGCAGTGTGTTTGAGTGAACCGAAGATTCTTCTAGATGTTATGACAATGAAAGCAGATACAAGTACTGAACCTCTATTTCTAGTTATTGGGCGAAATGTTGATCTTAGATGATGAAATTATTGAAGACTTGTTTTATTAACCACGTATGATACTAGATGTAGAACAACATGATGAATAAGCGCATTTTTCCCTCAAAACCAAAAATAACCAGTTCATGTGTTACCGAACGAGTTACTCATTAAATGACAAGTTTCGGTGACTTTTCTCAAAACATTTGCACAGATGTATTTCCACATTACATTAAAAGCTAGCTCACATTAAAAGTATATCAGACAGGAATGGGATGAAAGTGATAAGTAATCTTATACAGTTTCAATTAATACAATATAGAAATCTATTAGGATACATCTATCACACTACTACGTCGACGTACTGCATTTGTAAACAGAACTACTTGATAAATTTGATGGAGTGAATTTCTTATTCTGCTGAGATCGTGACGTCAGTGTTGTAAAATAAGCGCGCTTAATTGTTGTAAAATTGAATTTAGTACGTGAGGAAACCGATAGAATATTCACCTATAATGCGATCTTAATGCACATATAACAGAGATCAACGCCAGTGCACAGATAAGTATGAAAACAATGTAACCCACAAACATTCGATAGACCGATTCATTCGAAAACTCTGAAATTGAATTTGCATTACGCATATAATATTATTGCTATATATGGTATACCTCATATGCGATTTGAGTCAATGTATACAAAAGAACTTTTTTCCTCACAATTTGCATTAATGTTGGTTGCGATTCCCCTTTTTCAACATATTTACAGGATAATAATATTGACACAAAATTTGCGGTAGAACTACAATTCTTGAATTTTTACTTTCTTATCTGGAAATATCGAAAAAGAAACACAAACACGAAGGAAACAGCAGAAGACACCAAGACCTATAAATCACATCAGCCTCCATTCAAAAGCAGCAACTGAATGATCAGCACCGATCAATTATGAGCTAAATGGTCCCAATGAAGAATCTGTGGATTCAAAATCGATTCGTTTGAGCAAATAACGACTCGAATCGAACGCTTAAAATTGAAAAGCCGTGGTCTACTACTGGCTTTGACAATCTTCATCGTCTACGCTCCTACTTCAGATTATGATCAAGATGAAATCGAAGCATTTTATTTGGAGAATTTCTAGAGAGAAGACTACGCTTTCTATAAAGTCACTATTGGCGATTTTAATGCTAAAATTCACCGTAGGAAAACGCCCGACGGGAGTCACATTGAGACCCACGGACTCGAGTGGAATGAACAAGGAGAGCGGCTATCAGAGTTTATCATGACAAACAAGATGTATCATGGTGATTCTCAAATTGAAGAGCCCTTATCCCTACGATGGACGTGAGAGCCTCCTAATGGAAAGTACCATAACGAAATAGACCACGTCATAGTAAATTGAAGGTTGTGCCCAACGGATGTCGCAGTTGTACCAAAGTTCTACGCGGGATCCGACCATCGCCTCTTCGCATTTTCATTTACACGCAAAGAAGAGAGAGCTCCTATTTTCAAAACTCAAAATCCCTAAACTAAAAAAAACTGAGATTTATACAACTTCTTAACTATCTTTGGTGAAGATACCGTCATTGACACTATCGACGAGGAATATGCCCGGCTAATTAAGCACTTTCACAATAGCGCGAAAATCGCCGAGAGCTGGATAACTACTGAGAGGCGTTTGTTTGATGAATGAAGGACCTGAAATCGGCAAAAGCATTCGCAACGGCTCCTAATGGTGTACAAGTCATGAGACCAAGGTGACTGCTCCCCGACGTAGAACGAAACACATACTTTTTCAAGAAAACCAATGGAGAAGATTATTCGCGATTACTACTCGAATCTTCTCACTAGGCACGTTCGTCTATTTTCATGTAATGAGAGGAAAGACGATTATGTTGTTCCGAACCTTCTTCCTTCCCAGATCCGACATGCAGTTTCGTCGGTAAGAGATCGTACAGCTCCCGGGCCAGACAGGATTAAACCAGAACATCTGAAGAATCTGCTGCCAGTTCTCATTTAGCAGAACCGTTTTGCTGCACAAAAAAAAGACAACAAAATTGGTAATTGTCGCCCAGCATTAATCCAATTTTACACGAGTCATCATTAATACGGTTAGCATAACATTAGACGTAGAGCGATCGTGTGAGCAAGCAGGGTTCCGCAAAAATTTAAGCACGATCGACCATACTCTCCCAATCACAACACTCATAGAAGTATCACGACAATATGAGGAACCACTCTGTCTCACCTTCATCGGGTTTAAAAAGCTTTCGATTCCGAAGACAAAAGCGCTCATAAAAGCGTTAATTAATCAAGCGCTTCCGACTCCATAAATTAATATTTTTTGTGAGTGTGAGTTATACAAGAATTTCACCACAAAAATTACCCCATTCTACAAAGATATCATCATCCTTAAAAAAGTGGTTAGACAAAGCGATACTGTTTTGTCAAAGTCTTCCACAGCTATCTTGAGAACATCACACAAAAATCAGAATGGATAGAAAAAGAAAAAGAAAGAAAAAAAGAAATCGGCCTCAAGTCAAACGTCAAGAACGCGATTTTTATGGAGAACTAATACGCTGCTGATGCCCTACTTATACTCAACGGAAAGAAAATCTCAGAATGTTCAAACTATGTGTATCTACGTCGTGAGATCAATACAACGAGCTATATAGCCCCATAGCTCAGCAAAAGGAATCAAGCGACTTAGAAAACATATAAGAACATGAAAGATGTAAGGAAGAGAGCAAAGAAGACTGAACTCTGAACCCACAGGGGTTCTCCCTGCCGTAACGTATGCTTGAGAAACTAGGACATTAGGAAAGCAGGATGAACGATGAGCGCAATACAACGCCCAATCGAAAAAGTGATGCTTAGTGTTTCCCATATCACACAAGTGAAAGAGAGAATACAACGTTTTGACCTACGTAACGATCAAAAATCAGAAAAGCAGCCGTACACGTGATGCGCATGAATGATGACCGGTGGACACGAGCTGTAATTGGATCCTACTGGACATCAAACGCACTGCAGAAAGACCACCAGCCAGCTTGTCTGACCTCTTCACCAAGGCCCTAGAAAGGGATTATGATGCTCAACGAATCACTAGAGCGAAGAGAACTCATCGTACTACCCTCGCGTGGGACAGGGACAAATGGTAGTTTCATTAGTGCGAGTTCCACTCTGTCGATGTTTAACGGAAATCCAGGTAATTCTGATAATGCAGAACCTAATAAAAACACTATATTCGTAATTCTATTTCATTTTGCAATGATATTATATTGCCCGGTCTTGCAACTCCGGTTGCGTTGAGTTGGCCGCGAAACTCGGAAACTTAGGTGGAACTCGATCCCGCACTTACAGATAGACAAAGCGAATTGACACAAAGGATCAGTCCAACTGTTAATAGTAAAAGAAATCTGTTTGTTCAGAATGCAGATTTTAACTTTTCCTAGTTTTATTCTCAAAAATGTAGTATTAAAGAGAAATAATTGATGCCAACTTTGACTTTCTGGATTTTGGATGTGTCAGAGCGATTTTGTATTTCACATTAATCAGCAAGAGTAAGAATCGTTAAATGCAAAAAATGGATATTTGGCTGAAGCCAATAAATGAACAAATTCAAATTATTATCCTGCAAGATTAGAAAGGACATAGTATGTAGCCTGGAATTATTATGATTATTATGGCATCATTATGCAGCATAATATCCTTCCTTTTGATCACCATCGGCTTTTCTCAGACCGCTGTCTCTGAATTACGCAGCTGCTGACAATACTTCTCCGAATTAAGATTTTCCATTAGTTTTAAAAGTTCATAATGTATTGATACTCGAATGTCACACCGTATCCACCACACTCCGTCATCCAGGTTGAAATTTGATTAGAGGTAAAAGGGGCAGGCATACAATATTTCCTCTATCGTAATGTTTTTGAAGATAATCGACCTTTTATCTCAGTTCTCATCCGGTTCAAGAAGGTTCATTTTTTTCAAGCAAGCAGAGATGTTCGTATGACGAATCGACCATCCAAATCCTTCTGACATGATTCATGTGACACCCATCTTAAATATTTTCAAACCAATACCATTTTGGTCCGAAATAGTTTGCTGAGCTGAATTATGACTTTTGACATTCTCCGATGTTGTCAGAAAGGGATCTTGCTCCAACTTAGTCTTGACAGCATCGTCGTCGATTAATGATGGTGATCCAGAAAATGTCTTATCAGAAAGGTGAAAATCACCTGTTTCAGAATTTTCGAACCATCTTTTGCATGCATCACCAGAAACTGTAGTTTAACCGAACACTTTCAATAAATTTCCACACGCTTCTGTGTCATTTTTCCTCAATGAAGATCCGAATAAAACACAGATGCGTAAATCCTAAGAGTAGCGTGAATCAACTTTGTTTTAGCTAATTTGCTACGTCAGTATGTAAACATTAAGCGATAAAAACAGATTCGAAATGCGCAAAATAAACATATGCTTACGTGTCGAAAAGTGTTGCCATAGATACAGACAAAACATTTAAATGTACAAATTTTTCTATCTCTCATCACTTATTCTATATTTCTGATATTTCATTGTATACAATATACTATTTAGTTCACACAGAGTTCTTACGACTCAGCAACGTCCATCCACCGTCTAGTTGAACAGAGCTATTGGGAAATCAATTACTTACGACAGAAATAAACACGCTCTCCTATTTCGTACAATCGTACGTGGTGGCGTTCGGACATTATTTGGCTTCATTCTACAGACTGACACCATAGTTACTTAACGTTACTTAACTGACACCATACGTCTAATTCAGTTTAGTTGTAATTCTTCCTACATGACAATCCACATTCCTTTGACAGTATTAACAACCATAGCTTTTTTTTATTCTTAAGCATTCGTCACATTAAATGACATCTAAATCGATGAGTACTCTAAAATAAGAGAGGATGTGATTCAGTATAGGAAACTACAGAACATTCCAAAATTGTCTGATAAGGACAACGACAAGGAGGAAAAATGAAACAGGAACCAAACCTTTTCTTTTGCAAATTTTTTGACAATATGTCAGTTGCTTTGCAATCCATCCCTTCAGTAATATTTTCAATGTTAGATTTCGATACTTATGTTAGTTTTATAATGTAATGTTATGCAAGGGATTGTTATTACACCTAATCATTTTACAAATCAAATCGTTTTAATTAGACTTTTGCCATAATCGAAAGAATTGAGTTAATTTGAATTAGGAGCAGAGAGGTTACTCAAAAAATGTTGCGGTAGAGACGAAATTTTATTACCCATAAATTCCGTGTCATCATAATAGACGGTTGGCAAAGTTGACCTGAAATCATTCGAATAACGAAGAAGTTTCAAATTTCCCACATGAACAAAAAAATTATGTATGCAGATAACACGGAGAGATTCTAACCTAGGCATGTTTAATACAAAATCAACAAATATCACTTAGATTGCAGGTAATCGTCGACAGAGTCGAGTGGGCATAGATAAAATTTCAATCTCTCCCCATCTCGCGCGAGTTTTCCAATGACTTATTCTCGCTCTGTGAATTCTTTGAGCACTATGATTACTTTCGAAGATCTTCATGAAGAAGTCTTTCTGTAGTGCTTTGATGTCCATCGCGATCCAATTACTTTTATCTTGCGTTCACCAGTTATCATTTGAACGCATAACGTATGTCCAATCCATCTAATCCTCAATGGCTTGGAGTGCACGGCTGCGTCATCAATATTTCAATGCTGACTTCGTGTTTCCTCTTTTACTTGCATGATACGGAAAACTTCTATTATCACTCTTCCAATAGAACGTTAGGACATTCAGTAATCTTTCATCCTGCTTTCGTAATGTACAAGTTTCCAAAGCATACAAGGCAGGACGAACCATAGTGTTGAGAAGATAGGTTAGATACTATGTATTCTTTGTCATGAGCAGCTCGACTTCTAAGCTTTGATGGTCTGTCGTTCATCGTATGGATTCCACCCCTCAGATACACAGCATAAGCATTTTGAGATGTTTTTTCGCGAGCGTGATGTTTGGTGTAATCAATACGATATCATCGGCAAAGCAAGGATGGCGAAGTTTCCGATCGTCGATTTTCACTTCCATATCGTTCCATTTCAATTTTCACACGATGTTGTCAAGAGTAGCTGAATAGTTTTCGCGAAACAGTGAAGATTATGCATGCATGATACACCTAATGTCTTGTTATACCATCTATATTGATAGGTGTGTTCTCATCATATTTAAAATACAATAAATTAAGATGGTAAGCCATTGGTAAAATGGATGGCAGAAATGAATCCTCGAAAACAGAGGAGATCTGCCGTATATTTCAACGCCAATATTTTCGTAAATTAAAGTGTACTAACCGTGTCATAATAACGAACGTATGACAAACTACCAAGGTCACGACACCTTGGTTAAAAGTATAGTAGGAATGAATGTGGAAGAAGATTTCGGATTTCAATGATGTTATCGGTTTTAAGTAACACTATCATTATGTAGGTAGCAATAAAAAAAAAGATCCGTAAAAATAATTAAATGATGTGATACAGCTGCGAATTCATTCATATTTGCCTTCGTCATCAAATCAACTTCGTAGTAGACTAGATTGTACGAAAAGCGATGAAAGATGCGTTTTTTTTTCGTTTATTATTTTCACAACTTAATAATTTAAAGTGTCGATGTATGTTGCTCTTCTTTATCACGTTCGAGACTGAACCAAACCGAAAGCATATTTTTGGATCCGTCACTTTGCACAAATCGAACAAACTGATAGTGTTCAACGTAATAGATTACAATTACAAGACTCCATAAATTTCAGTAATTGCTTTCATAAAGTAGATCTGATGACTATCATTGATCTCATACTCTTACCTAAATTAAGAACCAATGTAATGATCAAGATCAATTCAACACAAATTTTTGACTTAAAAAAGGGTATTCATGAAATCAACCAGGCACAACATTGCTCGACGACATAATCGTTATAAGTATTCGGTTAAGCAAATGTGTTATGAAATAGAAAAATTACAAGATATAGAAGAAGCTTAAGATTTTCATTGTAAAGACATCCTTTGCTAGTTATCAGTACCTTTCGTTCTGGGTTTTATTGAGATAGAAATTGAGACTATGTGAAAAATTCAAAGCAAAATAATGTAAACGTTCATTGAAGATGATGTTAAAATCACTATAAGCGGAGCAGTTACTAAGATGTTCTACAATGTCGAGTGGTCACTGAGTGATAATTCTGAGCAGTACTACTACTTTGACATCTATACGGGATCTTCCCGAAGTTAGCGTTGTGATAGAATTCAGCCTTCTTGCTTTTTCCCCATCATTTCCCCAATTTCATTATTACTGCTAATAAAATTTTAATGACATTTTTTACGTACTTAAAGGAACTGATGTTACCATTAACCTGATATCGATTAATAATGTTAAGAGTGTTCAGTAGACAACAGGAAGTGCTTGAAGTATGTTTGACAAAATTTTGCTGATGAATTTTATGGAGCATGATAATTGACTTAGTAAACAAAAATTTGGAAATGTGGATTTTTAAAACCATTTTCAACAAACTTCTTAAATTCGCAAGCTGACATATAAAACTTCATAAACGAGCTGAAATTAAAGCATTTTAGGTAGGTTGCACTCAGGTATATATTTAATAGCTAATACGTTTTTTATTTTTCACTTTAGTTTTTAAGGAGGCGAACCTGTGGGTCAATAAAGAAGCCGAAGCGGTTCGAAGGTTAATACAAAAATTTGAAAGAGAATTGCTTATTTTCATTACTGTAGTAATATATTGGTCTGGCTTATCCATGATCCCTAGCTCTCATCTCTCTTTCTGAGTACCTTGACAAATATGCAAAATCAGGATAACTTAGATATTTTACTGCCTAAAAGTATTCCCGAATTATACAGATACAGACGCCAAAATATTTTTTCTGACATAGGGTCATGTGGCACAAAACACTGCAATCCAAATCGACAGATTTCGCTAGTATACTAACGAAATAAGGAAACCACGATTACTCGTTGGCTAGTAGGCGGAGAAACTCCGGTGGGACACGGCGCACACGGCTCCTCGGGGACAATGACATTTCATGGCGTCCATGCCTACTAAATGCAGTCTAGTGCATTGTTTTTCGTATTCTTCATTTTTTGAAGTTCACACTTAGTATACTGCACGTTGTGTTCATATCCATTTTGCTAATTTTAATTCAAATAAGTTGAAGTCTCATTTACAATTTTAGTTGTATCATTTCGTTTTTGTCCGTTATGGCTGAGTTGGATCGCGTTGAAGAGGCGTTAGAGGGTATGGATCGCAGTTTTTGATTATCTTTCATATTGATAATAATTTCAATGTAAATATCCAGTTATGTGCTCATGCAAGTGCTACAAAACGATGAGAAATCAGTATTGCTCAATTCTGCTCATCAACATACAGCAGTTATTTATGTATGAGAACAACACGATTTAAATAACAATTTTAGATGAACCCATGGAAGAAGACTCTGTCATGACCAATGATGCTGATGATTCAGAAATTGTAGAAGGAATGGACGAAGAGCAAGAGGAATACGGTGAGAAAATGTATCAATAAAGTATGGGACATTCTGTGGTGTGCAGTAAGGTTTGTAAATGACAACACAACCTTCTCACACACGCAGAGTATCAATAAAATGTTCTAATGCAATAATACCATACCATTTGTAATTAATGCTTTCAGATAAAGCGAAAAAGAGTAAGAAAAACCGCGGACGCAAGAATAAAAGCGGATCCAGGAAAAGGATGGAATATCCGGACCCTTCAATCACGTCGTCCGCTGAAATGTGTGCTGCTTTGGATATTCAGGATGTCACCATAGAATATACAGAAGAGGATTATAGTACCATAACCAATTTAAAGGTAGTTTCTTTAGCTTTCATACTGTGGAAAGTGCTGTTCTAATGATTTCACATGGTAATTCAGATTCTAATTAATCACGTAATGAATGACATCAATTATTATAGAATGCATTTTCAATAAGAAATCGACGTCTGTTATTATAAATAAGCGAATAAATTGAGAGAGTAGTAATATAGTAAGAATAATGAAACAAACTACCTTAGTTATATAGTGTGACTACCGTTGATATGTTGAAAACCATGTATTTTGGAATAACTAGCTTATCCAAAACTGATAACGAAATCAATTGGCGCCCCAAATGAAAAGATTTGCTGTTTCTCATTTTTTTGTTCACGACTAAATTACTAGTGTTGCAAACACATAGGCTTTCAAGAGAAGTCGAATTACATTTTTAGTTACATATTTCACGAATTAGCAGAATATATCTTTATGTGGAATAGTAAGCTTATAGTTCATGAAAGGCTTGATGTACTATCGGTCTGCTCCATAAATACTTATTATCATCATAAGAAAATTTTGTTCAGTTTTTGTTACCATCTTTTTATTTCCAATAACTGATTTTGTGTTCTATAACCATTCTCAAAATCTTAGAGTTTCATTCATCGCGTTCGCCCGACAATCTTAGAAGCAAACCCAAAATGCAATGCAACTAAAGTTTATCCGTTAATTCAAGTGAAATACCGAGAATTTCATGAAGAGCTAACAGCACTGGGTCGTTCTCAAGCTGTGAAGAAGCCAGTAAAACAGTGAGTTCACCAGTACTAATTCGCTACTTTTTGTAAATCCTCAAGTATGTTGCCAGTCATAGCTTCTTTACAGATCAAAACCAGTATTAGCAGAACAAGACAAGCTTGTCGCACCAATCAAAATTCGCATCTCAGCTAGAAAAAAGAGGAAGAACGATTCAGAAGAGGAAGGTTCGTCTGTTCATCCTAATTGTTTTGTAGTGTATTTCCCAATATTATCTCAACTTCTTAGTTTTCACAATTAACTCAAATGGATTTGAATTATTGAAAATTTTATAGCTGGAGATAGCGATCAGGAATTTGAGAGCCTACTTAAGCAACATGAGCATCAACTAGATGAAGAGGATAAAGAAAAGGAAGAAAGGAAAGCTAGTCGGTAAGTTAAAATGACCTTCATTGCTTGCATACTTGTTTGTATATATATATATATATATATATATATATATA
>KN716264.1:110910-121756 GCA_000816705.1 Dictyocaulus viviparus | reverse complement strand
TATATATATATATATATATATATATATATATATATATGCAAAGGTCTGCAGGACAGTTGTGATTGTTTTTGCAGTATTAATTTTCAACACCTAAGAACTTGCTTATTTGGCGCACATTTGGCTCTCTATTCCTATTGCTTACTGTATAGAACCCAGCGAAAAACGCCATCCGTAGAACCATCGTTAGCAACCGGATAATTTGAAGGCAGCTATCTAAGAAAAGAAGCTGGCGATGTCTAAGCATGGACATTATGTTGCATCATGATGATGCCAGGCTACATGCTGCTTTGGGGCCTTTTCGGAAAATTGCTGAACTAGACTGGAAGTTTTTGTCGAATATCCCATTGACTTAGCACGCTATGACTATCACTCTTTTTTGCCTTTACAAATTATTTTGAAGAGCAATAAATGAAATAATTTCAAAATTTTGAAATTAAGAAACTTAAAGTTTTTGCGCAATGAGAAATGGAACGTTTTTGAAAATTGTATGTACAAACTTCTCTCACGTTGTCAAAAAGTCATTAATAATGATGGTCATTGAATTTAGTAAGGATTGCTGACTGTACAAGAGATTCGTATTTTCTTTTATTCCAAAATAGACCGAACTTTTCGGTAGACTTTATACATCTACCACATATACATTTGTTCACATACGACTAATTAGGTGAACGGACAACTTGAAGTACTTGGCTTTAATCCTCGACAACGTCGTGCATTTTACAATGCAGTGATGCGATGGGGAATGCCTCCGCAAGATGCCTATCAGTCTCAGTGGCTGGTACGCATAGAATTATACTAAGTCAATATATATCCGCAGCACATTTATTATTTATAGACTCGTGATCTGAAAGGAAAGTCGGAGCGTGCATTCAAAACATATACGTCATTGTTCATGCGACATTTATGTGAGCCAGGAGCAGACAGTCAGGAGACGTTCAATGATGGTGTTCCTAGAGAAGGTCTCAATAGGCAGCATGTGCTTACTCGTATTGGCATAATGAGCCTAATACGTAAAAAAGTTCAGGTTTGTTCAGAATACACGATATATTATAGGATATACTTTTACGTAACTGTGTAAAAGTTTTACAATTCTTACATTTTAGGAATTTGAACAAGCCAATGGTGAATGGTCGATGCCTGAAATGCGCACTAAATTGCTGGAGACAGCCGGTAGTAATGCTTTAAAGACCTCATCATCATCGAAAGCAAGTAGTCGCGAGCAAAGTGTCGCTCCAGAGGATCGTAAGGAAGACAGCAACGACGCTCCTATTGAATCACAGGAGCTTTTAAATGTATGTGAAAGTACATTTTTTTGCTTATTATTTCTAGAAAATTCTCGAGTTATATCTTATTTCTGTATAAAGTGAATTTATTTTTTTTGTAGACAGAAGCCGAAGATGGATCGTCAATAGCACCAGATTCAAAAGAAGATTCTAATGCAGCTTCCGCACCTGAAGAAGATAACGAGGAGTCTAAAAAAAACGAGCGACCGACATTTAAATTCAACATGGCTGGTACGTTGTATGAATCATGTAATGTGTTCTTTATATTTGACATTGTTATATATTATAGTTCTTAAATAACTTGCAATTATAGTTATGGTGATTTATATTACTATATAATTATTACATATAAGTGATCGCCTTTTTTGAAATCATTTATGTTATACATTACATTTCGAATTCCACTCGTGGTTGTAGACGGAGGTTTTACTGAACTGCACACATTATGGGTAAATGAAGAGAAGGCAGCGGTTCCTGGGAACGAATACGAAATTTGGCATCGTCGCCATGATTATTGGCTACTTGCTGGAATTGTACAGTAAGGAGTACTTTGAAGTCTGACTGGTTTGTCTGCAATTCTTTATGTTTATGTTTTTATGTACGGTTATGGTCGATATCAAGACATCCAGATGGATCCACGTTTTGCTATTATCAATGAACCATTCCGTCAAGAACAAGGCAAAGGAAACTTTTTAGAGATTAAGAACAAATTTCTTCAAAGACGTTACAAGGTTGTTTGTTCTTGTGTATAAACGTAAGAACATGATGAGATAAATATCGAGTTTCAGTTGTTAGAGCAAGCATTGGTGATAGAAGAGCAGCTTCGACGTGCTGCTTATATGAATCTTCAAAACAGTACTACGGACGGGACTGCTCAATTAGCACAGCGTTTCGCAGACATTGAAAACGTAGCTGATTCACACGCCAATGTCGCAAAAGATTCTGCCGCTGGAAACCGTAATGCAAACGCAGTTCTTCACAAAGGTTATTTTTGCAGTAATGCTGATTGCGTGCATTGACAATATAAGTGGTTCTAATTGATGGTTTCAGTTTTGAATCAATTGGAAGAGCTGCTTTCCGACATGAAAGCTGATGTTTCTCGCTTACCAGCAACTCTGTCTCAACTTCGTCCCGTTACCCATAGATTAGCTATGACCGAGAGGCAGTAAGTGAAAAGAACATCCAGTATCATAACTATTGACGAAAGTTAGGTCAACTGAGAAAAATCAAAGATGAGTTATATGGATCGTTGTTACAGAATTCTTTCTCGCTTAACATCCAAAGACCCCGACGCTATGGCCGGTCGCTCACCTCTACCTCCTCCGGGGCCTTTTGTAACTCCTACATTAGGACAGCAATTATCAGGAATACAACCGAAGTTCGCTGCCCTGCATCAGCCTGGAAAAGTAAATTACCGCATGATGATTCGATTGCTGTTCAATTTATGTTACTATCAACATAGCGGTCTTTTTCAGACGTCGAGTATGTTTTCTAATACATTCGCTACTCCAACATGTGATGCTATGGCAGATAAAAAGTCAGGTTAGTAGTTTGAAAACAATACGTGTTTTCTTATCATTTTGGTTTTATTCACATGTTTACCGTTATTCAAATATCACATGTGCTGGCTTTAGCTTCCATTGATTCAAGCAGACGCAAGTACATTTAAATTGTGCAACAATAGGTTAATTTGTTGTAATATAGAAAATCATTAAGGATCATATGCTTTTTCTAGAGTATTCATGATGTTTTTGTATTATTGGGTTTCATATACCAAATTTAATAGCCAGTGGAATGCAATCATTTGAAGCTCTTGATCATCTATTGTGTTTTGAAATCATCATGCTCTCATTCTATATAATTTTTATTGCACTTCATATAGCTGAATAGCTTTTTATATATGGATATGCCTCGTCAATATAAGTCAGTTTTAAACTCATAGTACGGGTGATACAAATGTTTTGTCGTATAATACAAACATGTCATCCCGGTGCTTTGCCATTTTTGTACGTTACACTCGTCCTCGATGCTAGTCTTTTCCATGGCTGCCGTTTTCATCTTGTGCGCTTTATAAAAAAACATATCCGTTTGATGAACGTAATTTATGCGGAGTTCAACTGGAAGTCGACCTTTCACAAGCATTATTAAAGTAAGTAAACCGTAAAGGAAACAAAGTTGAGCGAAAGACTTTGCTTGCTATCAAATTTGACTATGATGTTATCTTAGAGCTTACAGGTGAAGTTGTAAAGGTGTCAATTCGATTAGCCGTTTTCTTCGCGGTTGTGATGTGTTTGTAAAATCGAAGAATTTTGGTTCGAAATCTTTGCAAATCCAACTATGAGGATAATCACATATTGAAAGACAAGCAGCGTTAAATCAACCGACGTTCTTGGTCATTTCTACGGCTGTGGATTTGAAAGCTATCTATTCTAAGCTCACAGTGAAGAAAACAGGGTTTTCTGCTAAAGCGATACCCCAATGAACTTTGTTGTTGTGTTAACATTTCCGCTTAAATCAGAATTTTTCAAAACCTATAGTGCTCACGTAGCTGTTTTTTATCTGAGGTTCCTTCAAATCTGTGAGAAATCCGTTAATAAGTCATATGACGTGTTCTACTTCGTTAAGGTACTTCTCATTTATTAAGAAGCTTCCACGTTCATCGGAGAATAGATGGCTTTTGTAATCGAAAATTCCTCATTAAAACCTATTCGTTTTTATTTTATTAGTTTAGTAGAGTTTGATAGCTTTTCATTCTATTCATTGTTTTGAACCCGGTGTAAAAGATGATATCTTTTCAACCGTGAAAGTCTAATTGCATTTGTAAGTTTCACGAAAATACTTGTTCAATTACTAAGTTAAAATTCAAAAGTGTGATGGCGCCTACAGTGTTTCTGTTATTGACATTACCGAAATTATTTTTTATTCAGTATCAGAAAGAATGCAAGACTGACTTCTCCTTCGTCCAAGTACATGATCTTTTACGTAGTAAAGAGAAAATGAAGCAGTTTAATAAAATATATACTCAAAGTTAATTGCACGTATTTCTTTTCTGGGTTTTGAGCAGCCTAGTTTGACTCCGGTATTTTATTCGTTTCTAACTGCTCTTTATACCTGACGTTGTAGTAGGCCGTACATTCTATTTACGGCTGCATTACGGAGCTTTTCAATGAAATCGAAATGTTGTTTTCATATGTGATTCGCTAATTAGCGCTAACGTTGGTAAATCTCCTGTTTATTCAGAAGTCTTTTAAATATTCTTTTTGATGGTTTCAACTACTCTTCATACCTACCTCTTGTGATCCCTTATTAGGTAAATCCGATTCGTTTATTTTCAGACTTCTTACGTGAATGTGGTCGAGCTCATACGTGAAGTATAAATTAGTTTAGCGATGAGAACACTAGTCCCCATTCTTTTAAAATATACTTGGCTTAAAATCAAATTAAAGATCGTGTTTTGCTACTTATTTAACCAACGATTCGCCGTAAATGTGTGCCACATGACTTTTACTGTGGTTGAAGTTTTTTTATTTAAAGAAACTGAAATACAGTGAAATTTCTGTTAAAAAAATATTTGAAGCCGTTGATGCTGATGAGTTCCCGTCAAAACCAAACATGGAGGAAGAATCACCAATGGATCTCTCAACACCGCCGACAACGGAGAAGGTGGAATAACAGTCATTGTAATACATTTGTTATGATTATGGTGCCATCATAAACCTAGGTTTCCTAAATATCCATCGAATTGAAGAAGATTGTTTGTACATATGCTCTACAACTTAATGTAATCATGTGATTGTCTATTTCTTGGTGTCAAGAATGTACATGTTTGTTATATTCTCTCATTCCATTATTTACTTTTTATAGTTTTAGAAAATAAATGTTCGGAATTTTCAGCAAATTGTTTACAGTTTTTAGGTAATAAAAGAGGTCAGGATTCTACACCTCAATAAATCGATAAACCGTTTTGAAAGTTTCAGAATTTCTGTGAAATCTAATATTCTATGTATTTTATTGATTTTGGTAATCTCCGTAAAGTGAGCCAACCTAGTTATATTTAGATGCAATTCACTTAGCTTACATTTTGCCTTACTATCGTCTTCAACGCTAAAATAGCAGTGATTAAGCCGAAACGTATATTATGCTATAGAAATATTGCGAGTAGTATTAATTCATTTATGATTCTCTTGAATAAGCCAAACAAGTGTTAGCGGACTTCATCGATCCTTGTGGAGAAAGTGGCTCAAAATGAAACATGAAGAAGGTGATGTTAATGAAAAACGGATACGTTCGTTTTTGCTTCATACACAATCAGGGAAAAGAGAATCTCAAAATATTTAAGCTATGTATATGTAAACCCTGATGTCAAGGTGATGAACGGCCACCATCAGAGCATGGCTGAAGGAAACGATTGGCCTCTAGAGCATAGAACAGTATCGAGAACGTATGAAGATGACAAAGGACACAAAGCTCCTAGCCAATCTTTTTGACACAACGCTTCTTCCTGTATTGATGTATGCCTCGAATGCTTAGACGGCCAGGATGGAAGGTGGCTCATCAATGTTTAAAGAGGCGATAATATTTTGCCAAAGCTATTCGCATCCACTCTTGAGAATATCATTCAAAAATTGGAATAGGACGATATAGAAGTGAAAATCGACGGTCGGCAACTTCACCACCGATGATATTGTACAAATTACACCAAGCAACGAGCAAGCGAAACAAGTATTACCCGGATTTGGCAGTACTCGTACAGAAATCGGTATCAAGCTAAACTTCAAAAGGACCATTTTTATAAAAAACGGATACGTTGCTAATGCCTCATTAACGCTCAACAGAAAAAATATCTCAGGATGCTGAAGCCATATGTATCTAGGTCGTGAGGTCAACATGAGGAACGACATGGCAGCAGAGCTTAGCAAAAGGAAACAAACGGCTTGAGGAACATATAAAAGCATCGATGACGTAAAGAATGAGGAGGACAAAAAGAACAAAACTCCGAGACCACTGATGGTTCTTCCTGCCCTAACGTATGCCTCAGAGACGAACATAACAAAAGCAGAATGAACGATCACTGAGCGCACGCTCACGCTGATGCTTGGCGTTTCTCGTATCACACATGTGAAAAAAAAAGCAAAGTCCTGACCTATTTCAACGGCCAAAGGTCATAGACGCAGCCGTACACGCCAAGCATTCGGAGATTGGTTGGACCTGACAGGTGATGCGCATGAATGTTGACCGGTGGACACGAGCTGCAAGTGATCGGATCCCACTAAACATCAAACGCACTGCAGGAAAACCACTAACTCGATGGTCTGACCTCTTCACAAAGGCGCTAGAAATACAATGCTCAACTGATCTCCAGATCAGTTAAACCTTATCAGGCTACCGTTCCGCGGGACAGGGAAAAATGGCAGTTTAACTAATGCCCGTTTGACTCTGTCGGTGATCAACGGGAATTCAGGTAATCCATTTTATTCTCTATCGTTCTCAATTAGTATGAAAAACATTTCAACCAAACTCAGTATCATGTTGATGAAAACGTAATTATGGTTTGAAATCGCGAATTTGAAATCATTGTGGCAGATTCAGACACTTTTTGTTATTCAAAATAGAAACGATCGCAATCACACACATATCACAGATATTGACCAACGGGAAATATATTTTTTATGGTATATTTGTCTATTTTCTTCCAACTATGATATATTATTCTTATATCATTAATGATGTTGAGTTAATCGCAAAACCTGGAGTTTCAGCGGAACACGAACCCACACCTACACATATGAGCTTTGTTGTGCTTACCGATTGCACTGTTAAGGTCCTCGATCTGCGATCACTGAATAATCCATTTATGCTTTATGCTTCTAAGTGGATATCTAAGAATCTACGCTCGTTATCTACTTCGATCCGATAAACGGACATCGGCATTATATCCATTCAAGTTGATAACCTATTCCTGTGCATATAATAGTGTTTTATTTTATCTTCTATTAACCCTAATAGGTTATAATGTTGTTCTTACATTTTTAAAAATACTGAGTTAATGACAATATTTTTCATTTTCCACAATATTGTAGCTGCCTATAATTTGCTACTGAGGAAGGCTTTTGCTCAAAGGCAGAACATCAGTCATTCTAATTGCTTTTTCCATGGCAAAGTTAAACATTAAAAAATGGCGCATGGTCGCTGTCCTTGTCCACTTATTACCTGGATTTCCGTTCACTAACTAAGTCCAGTGGACCAAAGGTAATTCATTGAGTTTTTTTTGCTCTAGGGATTCGTTAAGCATCATAATCCCTTTCTAGCACCTTTGATAAGAGGTCAGACCATGAGGCTGGTGGTCTTCCTACGGTGCGTTTGATATCCAGTGGGATCCAATCATTTACAGCGCGTGTCCACCGGTCATCATTTATGCCTATCACGTGTCCGGCCTACCTAATCTTCAAAAGCTTGGTGTGCACGGCTGCTTCTCTAATTTTTGATCGTTGACGTAGATTAGAACTTTGTATTGCGTTTTTCACTTTTGTGGTGCGAAAAACGCCAAGCATTACTTTTTAGCGTTCATGCTGCTCTCGTAATGCCCGAGTTTTTGGGAGAATACGTTAAGGCAGGAAGGAAGGTAGAAAATGTGCTAGGAGCTTTGTCTTCTTCACCATGTCATCGATGCTCTTATATTTTCTCCAAGCCGCTCGTTTTCTGCTGCTAAGCTCTGGTCCTATGTCATTCATCATGCTGATCTAACGACCTAGGTGCACATAGCTTGGAAATATTTTTCCTGTTGAACGTAATTGGGGCATCAGTGAAGTATCCGTTCTTCATGCACATCGTTTTCTGGACGTTTAACTTCAGGCCAATTTTTCCACAAGCACTGTCAAAGTCTGCTAACATTTGTTTCTCTTGCTTGATGTGTGAAAGTGAAATTGTGAAATTCTAATATAGCTAGTGAAATTCTAATATAGCTAGTGAAATTCTAATATAGCTAATGAAGAATCTTGATATGACTAGTAGAAACGAGTATAATATATCAAGTAGTGGGCTCATTATTGGTGAATGGAGGAAGAAGTTTCAAGAATTGCTTCACTCGCCACCCGCGTAGTTGAAGTCTGAATTGACGATAGCGACATCTCGGTAGTAAACTATGACAGAAAACCGACGACTTATTATCACTATGTTGGTTTCGAGAAGAAGCGCTGATGGTGGTATCCATTGAGCATTTATCGAAATAGATAGTAATATACAATAATATATGGGTCTGGATACTTTGGAGCAATGGTGTGTTATACAGTATGTATATACGAAATAGATGGTAATATATGCAGTAATAAGGGTGTATTTGGATACCTTAAAGAGAGATACGGTAATGATGGAACTTTATTATAGTCTTTGTTGTGACGGCGTACTTTTTTTTATAAATTCTTTACTGCTTTAGTGCTTTATGTATTGTTTTTTTCATGTCTAAGTGTGATATCTATACATCAATTATTTTAATTATTGTAGTGAATTGTTAAGTCGAATGTGGCTTGCATGATTCTTCTTCGTGTCTTTGAGTGAATTGTCAGTCTTCTATGTATTTCTTTTTGTTTACATCATAAAAATCATTTTTTCACATAAGTTTTCTTTGGTTGTTCGATTACTAGCCTTCTTATTCTCCGTACCAATTTGTATTCTTTGAGTAAAACTCTCATCTGGTCTTGATGCGTTGACTCAATCTTGTCTGTTTTCTGGTTTTTTCTCGGAAGCTTCAAGTTCTTAAATTGTTTCAGTACACGTGATACTTCTATTCAGTGTTTCATTTTGTTTTCTCAGAATTTCATTTGCGTTACGCAATTTGTTCAAATACTTCCTGACCGTCGCAAGATCATTTGATTGTGTTTATTTCAAATCCACAATTCTTCTTTTTTGTTCTAAACTGTATAGAAGGTTTTCTGCGTCGTTTATCAAATTGCATGTTTTCTCAATGGTGTTCATTTCAATTTCGAGGAAGTTTCGTGGTTTTACGTCCATACTATGCGCCTCTCAGCAGTAGTTAGCAAACGAAATTTTGATCTTATCTACTTCTGGCTGGATTTCGCTCTTCGTTTTCTTCATTATCTCTTTTGTTTTCTTGTCGTTTCAACTCTGTGAAAGGTATTCACATGTACAGATCTACTAGATCTCCTTTTTCTTTCCATGAGACGTACGAGCCTATTTTCGGCTTTCATTACTTTAGTTTTGCATACGGAAAGAATAGCTGCCATGACTTTCGTTCTCTGATTGCCATTAAGCGAACCGGAACAACGCTGCAGTAATTTGGCTGATACAATAAAACAAAGGCACTTACAACGGTGGTTAAGATCTGCCTATTTAGCATCCCGCGTTTCATCTGAAGAGTTAAAAAGGCGTATGTTTTTTTTTTCAGAGTGGTGCAGATAAGAAAAAAATATATGAAAACTGTACCTATAATTCATAAGTTTCACCTTATTTCAAAATTATAAAATTTTAGTGACAAATAGTTTATGACAATATGTAAGCTTAGTTTTAGGTTTAGCATTGATTAATTCTAGCTGCGAAACGCATTTAAGCATTCGTTTTCAACATGATATCGTGGAGATGATTTAATGCCAGCCTGTTCTACACAACGACTTGAGTTGACCACTCTTTAACAAGTTTTGTTGTGCTGTTTATTTTGCTGTTTAGTGCTGTTTATTTTACCCAGATTTGTCCATTGCCAATATACCGATCCTCAGAGATGGCGGGTATGGTAGACATGAAGCGGCCACGAACTTGATGCGGGCCTGCGTGTCACTGTGACACCTTCATCACTTAGCCCCCTCTAGATGTATGTTTAAACAATTTTTATTAAAGAAGAGTATTCTAGTTTATGTATCACTTCCTAGTTATCACTATGTGATCTGTAGAAATACAATAAAACTGAAACTTTTGAATTGTTCTAATCCGACAAGAACGGTGAATTATGGCGATTCATCAAACAAAGTTTATCGTTTTAACGATTTTGTTATGATTAAAAAACTCATAGCAGATGATTTCTGTTTATCCACAGTTGTAATAACATTTACAGATGCTATTTTCGCTTGAGGAAGAGCATGCTGACATTTGGCTTGCTGGATGCTTAAAACTGTAAATAATTCATTTCACATTCACATAACAGTTGACTAATAAACGAAAATGTCTTTCTAACGAGAAATTTGTACAAAACTTAGTTGAATTATTGCAATCTTTGGCGCATTCTAGTTTGATAAATAAATTTTCAAACTGTTTTCGTGAGAATTCGCCTGAGGTGACGTGATCGAGAGGTTATTGTCGACTGGAACGAAACGTTGTCAAGTGTCCTCACCATTGAAATTTCACCATACATCATAAAAAATTCGAAAATCGCTTTGTATCGCAATTTGCTTGGGGATCGACATTAATGTGTAAACGTATTATTCTTCAACTACAATATTATAAGGTAAAATTTTCTTTCGCGTCCGTTTATTTCGAAAGTTGTTCGACATTTGGGCGAATTTGCATTTGCACGAAATCCTTTGCATTTCTACATAACGGATTGCCGTAGTCTGTAA
>KN716264.1:67111-108618 GCA_000816705.1 Dictyocaulus viviparus | reverse complement strand
ATTGTTAAAACATTTAGCGAATTGACAGAAGCGCTTCTCACTCTGTCTCTCAATTGCTCGCTAAACGTGTTCATTTAAACGTTTCGAAATTTACACTATGACATTTTTAAAGGTTTTTCGTTTGTTGTTTGCTTAGAAGAACGCAAAATTTACGCACTAGAGCATTAGCCAGACTGTTCATAAGATGGCAGTTGCATCATTTTGAATCGCTTTGGTAAACTAGCTGCTTAGTAGAACATATTACTAGGGGATCTGTTAGGTACTCGTTGACTAGCGGTGCCGTATTGAAACCAATAAAGTTTATTTAATAATTTTAGTGAGGAAAAAGTCATAAGCAGCAAATATCCTGCTATGATGCTAAAATGACATTTTCACACCATTTTTAGAGATTTACGCGTGGATTGATGGTTTATGCCATCTTCGTATATATTTCTCCATTCTTCATACAATTCTTTCAGCCTTATCAATGGGTTGGAAACAATCTGTTATACAATTTATGCAACAATTATATGCACATCTACTACACCATATATACGAGATAATCTTTGGTGTTGATCGCTTCCTAGTGACGAAATGCTCCTACGAATTCGTGCTAAACATGACACCGTGAAGGGTGGTTGAATGCTGAGCTGCTCTATAGAGTACCTTGAATTCACTTTTTACCAATTCAGTGCTGTCTGTCTTATCCAAATTCCTCTGGTACCAATCTGTCGACTCAAAAGAATGGTGGCTAAGTGGGCCTGGGGTGCGGTCGTTAACTGATTCGGTCGTCTGTGTTAGTGTTTCACCTCCAACATTGTGCTACTGCACCACGTAGCGGGAAAACAATGGTACCATGCTAACCTCCCGGAAAATGGTCAACGTAGCGGAAGTATATTCCGGTATGTTTTTAAAAATACCAAACCGGTGTCATATAACCTAAAGAATTTTGAACTGAAATCTCTTACATTGCGCAATACATTTTTTAGGAAACTTTATAATTAACTAGGAGCGATAAGTATGCGACATCAAGCCATTTAGTGTTTTCAAATGTAATTCCATCAGAACACTAGAAGAAAAGTATTTGCTCAAACAGTGATCAATTTTGACTTAAATTTTACCGTGACTTCAAAAGAGCATGTGAATTCATGAATAGATAGCGTCCCTTGCAAGCTTTAATATTGGTGACATATAATGCCCAAATCGTGGAAGCTATTCTGAGATGCAAATCCAAATCCCAACTTTTCCCATAATTCCTTTCGCACTGCTGTTATATCATATTTTTTCGTATTTTAAATTAAATTGTCAAAAATCTGTAGTATGTTAGAGAATGTCCTACTAGCTTTAGCCGAAGAGTTATGAAAGGGCACGAGCGTTGTGGACCAATTAACCAAGAATCAAAATGAATCAGTGACAGCTACGCTCGATTATGCTTTACGAATCAACGCTGTAGATCAGTGCAAGAACGATGGTCGAGACGACCATGCTAAAGACTATTCTTCCATCTTTTTTTTGAAAATTTTCAAGCACTCTGTTTTGGGAAGTGCACGACAACAAGTAAACAATCACTGGTGACGTTTATATAGAACAACTCCAAAACCTGGACACAAAAGTCTCGGGGAAGCGTCCAAAACCACCGAGTGTCGCCCTAGCTTAGGATAACACTCTACTTCGCGTTACTGGGTCAGCTTGCTACATTTGAAGGATATCGGATTAGACCACGGTACCAAATTTGTCCTTTAGCTCTAATGTTGCCCCATCGGCTTATCAACTCTTATGCGTCTTGAATATCTGAGTTTGAATAAATTAGAACACCACAACCAGCTTGACATGGCTTCATCACTTTCTTTCTTCATTAGCTTTATCTTTTCCCGAAGCAGGCATCCAATCTTTGCCCAGTAAATGATTGCATCTCACTGGTAACCATGATGATTGTTTTTTTATCAGTTGATTTCTTTCAATGTCAATCATTTGAATCAACAGGAAGTCTTAAATGAGAAAAAAATAATGCTAAAACAAAATAATAGTGATATTTATCATATTCATGTCAATCGCGCTATCATCACTATTGTCATCAGTGGAGTATCGACGTCATAAAACTCCGTCGCGGCATTGTTTGTGTATTCTGGAGGCCTTATTTCATAACGGTAATCCTCTTTCTTCATAGCGAACAAATGTTCACAAGAATTTTTTGATTTCAATCGTTAATAGGATAAGAATGAAAAAATTACACGAAAAAAATGTATTGAGTTGAATGCAATTCATCCACTATGCGAAAAACAAAGACGACAATTTTTCTTGTGTTCTTTCTTTTTTCACGTATCAATCGGTATTCGTACTTTGTTTATTTATGTTTATCCGTACTTTTTCATTAGCATTCTATGTTGAATATGTATGACGACGCTTGCTCGTCTAATTAGAAATTGGATTTTTTTCTTATAAGCCTTTACTGCAAACTGAAAGATTGAATTAAGATCAATAAAATAATACTAACAATATTAAAATTCAAGTAGTCATTCGCTTTTTTTTATTTTATGATGTTTACCACCGACGTAGACGACTTCTACGAAACTTTGAAAACAAAGGACCTTATGGCAGTCTGCCAATCTGTTTCAAGAATTTACCTCACTTTATCTGTGGAACACTTAGAAAATTTTGCTTAAAAATGCATTAGCTTTTTCTGAAAGAATCTCAGATGTTTTTTTTTCTTGAGCACTCCAGATCCAAATGGGCTAAGTCCAAATTATTAAGGTGCTGACTGTTCAGTAACGTCCATTATGTTTCGCACCTTACAATATCATCGATTCTTCCTCGATTAATTCTAGAAATTTGACCTCTTCATCACTACGTTCTTCGTACTTTTATGGAGCTCAATTGCTCTAACCACCCACGTTATTTTTTAATGAATTGGTTTTTTAGTGTGAATTGATAGATTGTTATTCTTTCCGTTGGCTCATCAATTTTCGACGTTTTTCGCCGACGATTTACTCACAGTCATAATTTTGAGGTTTAGTAGGAGTTTTACTCTTGCGATGATTGATTTATGCGGTTCATATTCGCTTTAATACCTGAAGCACTGAATAATTTTCGATGATTATAAATGACAATCGATTCTGTACATATCGAAAAATCGGATGGTGACAGTTGCATATGAATAACATGTAAATTTCAATATTGCATTGATGAGTTATAAATCCGAGAGATTTACGATAATTTCTTGCTTGCTTTTTGGAGAAGCCTGGATTCCTAGAATCATCATTAAGGCTATTAGTATTCTAAGTATACGAAGAAGTAGCAATGAACTTCATCGTTGTTTTCGTTCGTTCCGTTCTATCTTTCATCCTTATCAGGCATATGTCCATTTCTCCTCTTCAAACTGTATCAGCATTCAGAATAAGCACAAAATAAAATATAATTAAGAATAAAAGTATGCGAAAAAAACAATTCTAAATTATCATTTATACCAAACAATCTCCTCTGCAAAATGTTTCAGTCACTCCAAATTTTAGAACGATGTGAGACGAACTGTAGCACTAGTTTCGACTTCAAAAAACGAAGCTGCTATGCAAATTACTTCACAAAAACACAATCAAGATATTGTTTTCTACTATTCTCATTAACCTTTTCACATCGCTAATGAGATATAAAGAAAATTTTCACTGAATTTAATTTAAAATTCACTGCCTCCTCAAAATCTGACTTCTTCAATATTTTCAATCTTCTAAGTCCTATGCTGACGAGCGGTGCTCGTGAAATCGCAAAACATAACGGAACCCTCTAGCGTTTTTCCCTCGGTTATATGCTGCACACTTTTTCGCGGCATGCCACCGAATTCCATCGCTAACGTAATGTTCTAATTGTTGTGCTCATATTCTGACATCAATCAGTATTTTTCATGCACAATCTACGACAAAGTTACCTCAGTCGGTCACGTGTAGATTATGTAGTTCAACATGCAGCAATCCTTTATGGTTCCACCGTTTCTCGTAGCGTCGACTTTTTCCTACATGTAAAGTTTGTTTAGAATTTGGTTCCGGCAAATGACCTTTGCTCAATCGTTGCACTTTTTCTGAAGGTGCTGTCAAGGAAGATCCATCTTTTATCTTACGTCACGATCGATTCAGAAAAGAAAACTGCTGTTAGATGTTCATTTGCCTAAGCTTATGATGTCGTGAGATTGGTATAGATGGGTGGATATGGAAATAATGCTCTTTTTCTTTTACCTACACAAAACCTGTAAATTCGTTTCTAGCTGCATGTGAATGGTGTTAATTTTGTATTTAACAATGACCAAACCGTTGGAGTCTTCAAAAACATTATTGTCTACATCTTTTGGAGTTCAGGCGCATAATTTGTCATTGATTTTGGGCGAAAAAATAGCTGAAAATGCTTATGACGTTTGACTCACTGATAATGTTATGATCACCTTCTTTATACCGACGAGACGAGACGCTATTTAGTCTCATATATAGGATGGATTTAATGAGATTTATTTCACTTCGGGTAATCGACCAGTTAAAGTTCTTTAAGACGACGTCACTATGGTTGTTTTGTTAGAATAAAACCGATGCAGATGTATTAAAAAATGACTATCATTATTGCTTCATGTTAGGTATTTGAAACTGTGTAATTCTTGTTGATTCTACTATTCCACACGAGGAACAAGGTAATTCTAGACTTAACACTCCCTCATACTATCTACATATAATTCTTTTTCGATCTACTTGGAGAAGAACATCGATTTTACAACAGTTACTCTGAAGTACGACTATTTGACGTATTCATAGAGTGGAAGAGATATTACTAGTCGTAATATTGTGCTTACACGAATTTGTCGTCCAACTTCTGCAACAAGAAGTTTCGTATGAGGTAACGACCTCAGCAAAAATAACAGAATTGAAACTAGTATTTTCGGACCGTTGCTATAAAAATTAGGATATTCCTTTGTTTCCTAGTCATAGAAACGTTATAAACATAAACAATGATCACCTCCATTGTATAGTCGTGTGGCTGCAAAATTAAAAATTACTTTCATTTATTCTATTAACATTTTTGAACGATATATAAATTAAACTAAGGACGCGAACCGATATGAAGCTCATTGACTTACCTGCATACTAATTTGTTTTTGTGTTTATTCTATGCAAATGTTTAAAATTTGTATGAATGAAGTTTAGTATGTAAATTATTAGAGAAGAAGTGTAAACAATTGTTCTACAGGAAGATTTTCAGGAACTGGAGATTAGCGGATAGTTTTTATCATCCAATCTTGAAAATTCTCGCAAAACATTTCTTCCTATAATAGATTCAATTCTAATAGTTAGAGCATATTCAACATGAAATCATTAAAGCATAGCTTAAAAATCATTGAAAAATATTTCTAAGGAATTTCTTTTCTTGTATAATTTTTCGCTGTTCTTTACGATCATGCTGGAGATGATCATCATAAAATTACGACTGTTCTTAAGCGTCTTCAGTATTTTGTGCAAAGCATTCTCATGAAAAGCGTACAAAAAATTAACGCCTGTATTTATAAAATTATGTAATTATATCAACGACACGTAGCTAAACGTTACTGTCATTCTGTTAGCTGTTAATCATTTTCGTTTTCATTGGCGTATTTTTACGATGAACTATCGAATGTTCTTCATCTACTTGCTGAATCATGAGTATAAACGCTAACTGGAAAACCATTCACAGAAACCGTACCCATTCATCGATCTGAATTTCTGGTCAATTACAGTAAGCGAGAAATTCTGTCGTATCGTTCTTCAGAGATGAATTAAGCGATTTTCTAAAGTCAATGCTATGGCTTTTGTTGAAGTGATATCTTTTGTCACTATTTTCGTAAGGCTTATTAAAAACATGAGATGGTGCAAGTCATCTTTTTATGTTTTGAAGTTGTATTATTTCTTAAAAAGGAACATTGTTAAACATAGAATATTCTAAGGAGTTTATTATGCATATTCCCTGTTTATTAGTCACCCCTACTTCAATGTGCTCACTGAGCATTGCTAACTGATCCTCATTTCTTCTGTAAATTAACGAAGGAATGTGCACTAAATCGTTGAGAACCTAAACAGTTTCTACCAAATTACGAAGCACAAATGAAAGCTCAACATTGTTATCGGCGGATTAAATCGCAGTTATCTCACGTTTACATATGTTTAAACTAAATTGAATTCGAGACAAAGCAAAGATAGCGAACAAACGAGATACGGCATGTGTAACTGTTTATTTACATTACTATTGATGTTATTGATTTCTTTTTTCGATTCTCTCCTTCCTGGTTTCTATTCATAAGAGAGTGTATCGATTTTCATTCGTTGCAAGTAAAAATTCTAGTGAACAACGAGAGCGCCTTCTACGATTGAATGAATATACTGAGAACAGAAAAAAAAACGAAAATATGTTGAATCGGACGCTAAAGGTCTTGATTCCAAACGTATCTACAGCCACATAGAAATAGATCATCAATCCTTCAACACATCAGAAAGTTCCCTTCTCGAAATTCCAAACCTACTCCAAATATCTATCTAACCTTCACAAACCCTCAAAGCTAAGGAGTTAAAAGTAGAACTGTTAATGTCATATGAACATAATCTCACTAATAATATAACCTCACTGTCTAACCTTGCTACGGGCTAAACTCTCTAGATCATTGTGTCGTATAGACTGATGTTACGTCAGCTAATATGTGAAAGTATTGTGAATACCAGTACATCATAAAAATGTTGCGTTGTGAGATCATCTACGGAAATGCTAACTGTGTCCTCATTACTTGATAAACCTCTGAATAATTTATAACTTCAGCAGTCAGAATACGGTGTGCATTTGATTTATGAGATAAAACTCCTATTTGACATCTTTTGATTTTTCTTTACTATTCGGCTTAAGAATGCAATTTTGTTATATAGGGCTAGATCAAAACGCACTAAGCAATCGTTCACCGACATTTCGTATCCAATAAATAAAATATGACGCTAAAAGTATAAAAAAGACACAAGTAATAAGACCTTCACTTTTAATTTTCACTTAAAAGTATTCCTATTTAGTATGAATAGACAGAAAAAAAAACGAAAAAAGCTTTCGGTTTTGTGTCCTCGTCTTAACTACGTCATCCGGTCAACGGTGTCAAAATTCTGAAGGCGTAATGCAAGCAAATAGTGGTGTCTCTATGGCGTCAGTGTTTTGTTTGAATAAACTCGAAAACCTTTCGATTAGTATATTCTAAGGAATTTCCACCATGCAAATATTGATTGACTGCGATTACTGTGGAAAGCAGTAGATTTTTCGGTCTCATTGATCGTTCTTTGATGTGAACGGAATTATTCGAAATTCAAAATCCCTCTAATTCACTTCATTATGATGCATAACTATTCAATGCACAACGTCTTGTATAACGTCATTTCATAAAAATGAACGTGAAACTATTGAATTTGATTGTAAACAATTCTGAAGCTTCAGATAAGTGATAAAAAGCTGAGGTGAAATGTCTACGCCAAAGCTCAAAATACGAAGTACATTCTATTTTTTCTCCTATCATAATGACCTATCTATTACATGTGATTTATTCATTAGTATTGTTTTTTTCGAATTAGGTTTTTTTTTTCGAAAGCTTGTGTAAAAAGTAAATAAGCGGTAGAAATCATATGTAATAGGTAAGCTTTTTGAATGAATAAAAATAATATCTGTACATGTATGAAATCTCAAGCTTTCAGTGAAATTTCCTACTGTAGGTGATTGAGGAACGCATGAAACTTAAACGCTTTTCCATTATCGATAAGAAAAAACCTGAAATAATCATAGTACAATGTACAAATGAATCAATAGTTATTTATAATGTTAATGAGGAAATGAAGTTGTTATGAATCGAATACGATAGAACATTTTTGTTTAGTTGATTCCTCTCAGGAATAACCGTAGAATGAAATCGATTTCAGTTCCTAACGTCGTACATTTATTATTTCTCAGATTTTTAGAGATATTCCATCGCCATGAGATGAACACGTACATGTGCATTGAGGCAAATTTATTGAAATCTCTTAGTAAAAATGTATTGATTGTTTGTAAGACGATAAGCTGAAAGCAATATCTTTTCCGGATACACTTGATTTTGTTGAAACGTTTATTAACGCTGCAACGTAAGCTACGAAGTGTACTAAAATTCTAAGAAATTCGCTTTTCCAACAATGTACATGCGGTCTGAAAACGCTAACCATAATATGTAAGCATTCTGATAGGAAAATTCTTATAATTCGATGGCTTTTGTATGCAGTGTGCTTTTGAAAAGAGTGAATGAGTGAAGTGATTTTTTTGAGTTAGAAGGAGTAAAGAGAAGTTGTGCAACAATACGGAGAATGTGTACAAACGCGTTTGTAGTTCAGATTATCAGTTGATTAGGGGGAGTCAAACGAAATAGGGAGAGTTACAGTAGTCGATTCTCAATATCACAGAATATCGGTAAACGGTGATATTATTCTTACAGCTTTTTTTTTTCTCTTTTGGAATACTCAGAAGACACTCTAATGTAAATTCTCTTCATTCATGGATTCTCTATCGTGATCGGTCTGACGCCTATTTATCACTCATTGCCGCTAATTTTAGAAGCATCTATTCGGCTCACTATATGTTTTATAAAATCCTCTATTAACTCGATTTTTTTAGTTGATTTGGTATCACCTACTGTCCAATCCTAATTGGAAAAATAGAAAGCTTCACGTAAGAATACTGGAGTTCGAGGCATATTAATAGAATAAGCATGTATCAGATTGTTGAAGTGGAATAGTAGAGTAACAAGAGTGTTGGGTTGTTTTGAGGCTCTACCTCCGTGACTTACTGAAACCAGCACAATAATGCGCTATCGGTAGTAGAGAGTTGACTTTCAAATAAACAATACGTAGTCGATAATTCGTACACGATGTAGCACATTCATGGAAACATTCTTGTAGAGAAAGTAAACCAAAGCATTAACATTGTTCTTCATAACATAGTTATCTGTAGCATTGCTGATGTTAAGCGCTACCGTTTCAAATAATTCATTTCGATTGAAGTTAAATACCATTCGGGCGAATGTATAAGATTATGTCTTCGATGATTCAAATGCTACCTAGACAAATTCTTTTCCTTCTTTTTTTCGATTAAACAACAACAAATCAATCGTCGTAAGTTTCAGCATCACTCTATTCCATCCAAACGTTTTATGAGGCAAAATATACTAATTATAAAAAGTACCTGCTGGATGCTTTTAATATTATTGTATATTGCTTTCCACTCATTATTATATTTTGCAAAATTAACATCATCCTCACGTCACTGAGATCAGTTTATAAATGAAGCGGAAGCTCGACTAGAACTCTACTAAGTTGTTATGTGGGTCTACACTTTGTCGAGTTTACTAGTTCCGAATGTGCATATTATCATCTGTTGTAGAATTCAATTTCATTTCTATATGATGTTCTACATCGCTGTGGATACCATTTTGATGACTTCAACGTGTTGAATTCGTGAATCACCCCAGAACTAGACATTATCGTTTTTATTCGTGAAGATGCTGATGTGCGTTTATGATGGTGTACGGAGAACAAGGGAGGTCGTTTCTCTGGTCGACGTCTCTCGGCGGCCACTTTACTGCACTCTGCACAGCGCCGCTCGAGAAGACACCCGTCCACGTCTGTTGCTGTCTGTCCGTCTGTGTGTATGTGTGCTGACTATTGTTCGCGCTAGCGCTTCGCTCAAGACTTCTTCCTATACAGCCTGCTTTCTATCCGTTCACGGTAACAACACCAGGATTCAACAACCGACACGCACATTCTGATTTCATTTATTAAATCACACGCGAATCTGCGATAATTTTGGTTCAATTGACGTCGACTACAACACCAACAAGGAGTTTAGTGTGAGTCAAATGATGAACGAACTATAAAGGAATTTAATCGTTTACAAATTACTGATTAGCGGATTTGATATACAGTTCAATGCTGACGCAGTCCGATATAGAATTCAAAGTTTCGTATGTGTAAGCAGTATGTTAAGAGAAACTGTGCTTGTTATCCTCGACCGTATTTTGAGTGCTGCGAAGAGGCACGGCTGATTCATTTATTGATAAACAGCGTTCAAACTTTGGGTCTTCTACATTATGAAAATGAATTTGCCATTGGCTTCTGATCACCCTAACATATCGATATTCACTTGGACTTCGATGAAATGACTTGTAATTTAAAGCAAGATTGGTCATCTTCATAACTGTCGCATGACTATCAAATGATTATCAAATTACGTGATTTTTTAAAATAATACTTTTAGAGCTACGAAGAGCTTTTTTGTGAGCTATAATAAAAATCATGAATATGAAATGAAATGGGAAGCATAATTAATCAAGGATATACTCAAATTTTTCCAACAATAAATAACGTGTCGTTTCAGAAGTGAGGCCTTCACAAAAGAGAGTAAACATTCTTTAAAACAACATACATTCTATTCTTTTTGAACCAGTTAATTTACTTGCTCGTCTTGGCACTCCAACTTTGCTCTTTGGAGATATTTTAAGGTGATTCACAACTCTTGGCCAAAACTCCGTGAAAGTTTTGCCATTTTGAGAAGTAGATTTTTTTGAAAGTGACAGTCATGATGACATTTTAGCAGAAGCAGAATGCTTCGATTCCTATTTTTTCTCCTAACTGCAGATTACTATTGAGAGCTATTTAGTGCTTAAAATTTTGCTAATGTTTCATTCCTGCTATTTCAACCACATGAAATCTTTCAAGAGGATTGAACATCAAAATTTCATGTGATTTCGTTTGGAAAAAAAGAAGAACTTCATGACTGAAAATATTTGAATCTAGTTAAATTTAAAGTTGTGTTGATGAACTCACTCACTGACAATCTTTCAATTAACTTCAATTTATTTTTTATTACGAAGATAAGCTGTTCCAGTATTAAATGAGTTGTAAATTCTTCGGATATTCCCATTTTTTAAGCATTATGGACATTCGAGAGGGCTTTCAGGAGCATTACGGATATTGTTATACACAGCTGGATTATTTGCTCAGATGTAAACAGCACACTCAATTTCACTCAGACGATCTTGTACATTCATTTGGCTATAACCACATCATTGAGATACTAGCTTCATTTGTCTACGGGTCCTACAACGACTGAATGCGTGATCGTAACAGCAACAAGCCATTTTTTGATTATAAACTGTGCAATCGTAGAAGGTTATTACCAGTTCATCGATATAACCGTCATCATAAGATCAGTTGAAGCTTTGCTTCGTACATCCTCTCCTTTTACGAGTCAAGAAAGTTACAGAATCACACGTATGTAGTAATGAGTTAAATCACGCAATAGAACCCATTCATTTACATTCTTACAATTGAAACTCATTTATTTTTTACTACGAGGATAAATCATTTTGATATGAAGAAAATTGTAGATCTTTAAAATGTAAGGAAGATCGTAATTTGTGAAGATTTTTTGGACCCTTTTCTGAAAATCGTAGTTAACCAGAGTTTTGTAATTCAAATGACTCTCCTGCAATAAGACTTTCAGTCTTTTTTGTCTCCGTACACTAAAAATATTCGGGCTGCCAACAGAAATGTCTAGAATCCTGGTCCTTCTTCGATCCTCGAGAAACGTAACGTCGCCGTCACTGTTCTTGGAACAAATCGAATATTGACCCATTTACTCGTTTCCAGTTATGGACCAGAAAATTTCTAGTTGGAAAGTGATGTATGGTACTTTCATCTGCCATTTCCAAATGATTGCAAAACTTTTTCTTCTCTTATTCTTATCAAATTAATATTGATGGCAATAAATTATAATAAGAAACAAAGTAGCCATAAAAATACTAATTTGTATCGAACGAATTCATTCAAACGGCTATCGTACAAATATCGTTGAACAGAAATTTCTTTTCCAAAACAATTATTAACTTTGTAACATTATTTACGTCTTGGATGAAGAAAACAGTAAAGGGGCGAAAGCTGGACCTCACAATAGCGGGTGAGATTTACTGATTTCGTGCTGAAATGCAACGATCGATTGTCTGATCTGGTCCGTTATACATTTGAAAAATAATGCATTAAAAAATACAACTTCAATTTAAACCCTAGATAAATAGGAACCTAAGCATAGGAATCACTGAGAATTGGTGTTAGTAGGAGTTCTGGAATAGCATTCTTGCTAAGGATGTTTACAAACTACTCAGAATTTTTGGAAACCTATTGACGTTGTCCTATGCACCAATCTCCGTCGAAATTATATCGAAGTGCAGATTCCATGCATTGTTGCTACCGAAGTGAAAGAAAACTATATAACCAATTTTTAGTGCTGAAATCTATAATATCCATAGCGTTTTGACAATCTTACCGAGAAAAAAAAAATGCCATACCAAGTATGTTGACTCTGCGCAGTCTTTCAAACTTAGTTCTCTGGTGGGAGCGTATTTGTTCCATAAACGAGAAACAAGTATGTGTTAGGATGATTAGTCATCATTACTGAAGTCTCGACCTTTATTGATACTTCACAGATCAAGCACTTTCGTCCGTTTACTGATATCCAGAGATTCCATTGCCGAGAGTGTAATCTACAGCAGGCGTGTCACTTCAGCAGGTAAGTGGCAGCAACATTGTTGAATAGGGGCACCTTCGTAGACTGATCGGAGCAATAATAATCTAGCTTTCTATCATTTGGCTCCAACATTCGTCATCATTTTATTGTTAATCTGTTTTATTCTTGATTATTGTGCTAAAATCATTGAGTTATTATCGTTCCTTCACGAATTTTAAAATTATGCTATACGATGAATCGAAAATGTTTCGAATTTGTAACCTGAGTAATTAAATCTCTATTGTATTGCTTATGCATTACGTTTTTTTCGATCTATAATGAATCTATATTAAATCTTTTTCTTATGTACGAAATATTTCCGCTTTTCTTTCTTAGTTACATTCAAGTAATATTGATGAGGTTATATTGATGAGGCACTCAGTCAAATTCAATTCTAAGAACAATTTCACATGAAGTGCGTCTGTTACGTATTTTTGTCGTAAATATATTTATTCGTTAGCCTGCAAATCTGTCTTGTAATCGTTAATCTTTTGTTAGTCATGAAGTTGTTCATCGTGATGCTTTGAATTAGAGCGAGAATTAGTCCTAACGGTTATCGGAAAGAAGGACATGTGCGTGTCTATCTGTGTGAGTCGGATGTAACGGGCGGCTGCTGCTGAAACCCGTCGTGTCTATCGATTCTAAGGCGCCGGCTCCATTCGTTCGTCAGTCGCCGCGCCTCTTCGACCGCCTTCACTCCAGTTTCTTCGATGTCGACTGTTAATCAGAGTTTGTCGTTCGATCATCTCTTGTCATTAATGCTCATTAATATTAAGCATATTTGTACCATAACAACGATCAACGCTAACGTTGAATTGAAGTACCAGAAGTGACTGCACGACTAAACCGTTTATAAAAACATAGCAGCTGTTATGCGATCGGAGATTAGTGAATGCGACAAAGTGTCATAGTTTAACCAAATATACGGGAAAATAAGTTGTTATAAAGTTGTTAATTTCTGTACTCAAAAAATCTATATATTATAAAAGATCGGCGAACTCAGTGTTAATAACCGTACCGAAACGGTCAGCCAAAGCAAAACTAAAGTTAAATTTACCTGTCTTGGCGAGCAACATTGCAAATAGCCGATATGGATGTCAGACTTCGATTTTCAACTTCATTGAAGCAGTTTCTGAGTCAAACGGTAGCTTATATGTTCTGAAAACTATGCCGTACTCAGCACAAAACGCAGTCGCAATCGGTTTGACCTAATACAGTGTGGGTCAGGTGGGTTCGTTGACGATTCAACCTGCGATAATGCGTTTTGTGTGATGGTGTCATCGACTCGTTGGTCTGCACTAGGACCGCTGTGATCATGAATACACTGTGTCACGGCTAGTCTTAGACGTCTCTGGATTCTGCACGCTGCGTCGTCGCCTTCAATCCTTTACTCATCGAGTATCAGTCATTATTAAAAGCAACAATCCATAGGATGTGTACTATGAAACATGGCCTCTTTTCATGTTTTATAAATCGATTTTCTTCTGATATGAAGGTGGTATTTCTTTCATTTTGTTTTTCCGTTGTTCGCAAAACAGTTAGGATACTTGATATTACTCAATTCCCATTTTGTTATAATGTATTCAGGAATAATTTGAGTCGATTTTGGTCGTAAGCATTTCTAAGTCCTATAGGAAAAAATTCTGAACCATAGAAGGACTAACGTAAGTTCTCAGTACTACACTCACCAACTTTTATATACACACATTTCAAAGGACATTTATTATGATCCTGGATATGAATATATTGTACGGACCACATAACTTTGATATAAAAAGCCACATTTATTCTATTTCTCCAGAATCTATTATATGCATTATATACTGCTAATGTTTGAAATATATTTGCTTCTTTTGCTTATCCTTCGTGAACTGACATTAAGACTGGATTTTCACGGTATTTTACATAGAATTCCGATTAGAATTTTGCTCCTTTATCCTTGGCTTCTGATTTATCTGGCTTCAAAGGCTGCCTATCGTTGATTGTGCCACGTCGAATTGTCGTCATATCTACAACATTATCTACAATTATACAAATCGTTTCTTAACTATTGCGTTGTTATTAATGATTATTCAAATATCCTTTCCAAAAAAAAATCGTTGGTAACGAAAAGCCAGTCGCTTCAATATATTTCATTTGTTTCTAAATACATTGCAATAACTACCTTCTTATCGATTGTAAATGTACTAAGCACTAATAATTGGTGTTTGTCTGAATTCGAAAAAGATAACCATAAGAAGGTACTGTGATTATTTCCAAACGCAATCCTTCCCTAGAAGCCTCTTTGAAACTCTCGAAATGTGATTTGATTTGATAGAATTCCACAAAGCAGTCAATAATATTTATGAGAGTTTACCAATCAGACGTATATACATTATGAAATTTACAATGCAAAGAAACTAGGTAATAAGCAAAACAAAAGAGCATTAGTCGAAACTTCTTGGTGATGAGCATTTCACTTCAGAAGGGTTGCTTAACACGCTAGTGATGCCCAAACCCTGCTTATTATCTTCATAATTGAAATAACATAATATTCTACTATCATTTTAAAAATATTACTTTGCTTCCGACTAATTAACTCGGTGACTGACATTCTTTGCACATAATTCTTTCAAAATATCAGAATTCAATTCCAGAGAATCCTCCTGTGGTGCAATGTAAAATACACCTCATTTAAGATTTGCGTACAGAGTTCACCTTGAATAAGAACAATGTTGTTCGAGTTATCATTGTCGTCTAATAATTTAATCTCGCTATGCACATCGAGGGCTTCACTTTGCGAACAATGTTTATCCAGAGCAAATAATGTGACGGATAACGTCGTGGTGGACTAGAAATGTTCTTCTTCTCCTCTACGTTTACTGAGGAAGACGTCGAAGTTGTTGTGACTAGACTACTACTGCTACAACTAAGGCCAGTGACAGAGAAGACGTCAAGGTCATTCGCGTGACATCATTTACGTCTCTGCGGCTGGTCCAAGGCATCTGTTATGAACAGTCGCCCCTTTGCGCTTCGCTTTCATCGACACCAGAATCACGTGATGTTTTTCTTGTCGCTGAAATTCGTCGAATTTTGAAGAGATCTCTCTCTACTGAAAGGTGTTCCAGAATTTGTTTGCAAATTTTACTATGTCAAAAGCAGTCGCCGAAGTAGACATCAGGAACAGATGTTCCGAGAAGTTTGATATTTTTGATATTTTTCACATGACTGGAATGTTATTTTTAGAAAATTAGGCCGAAATCGTATACGTCATCTACCTATGTTGATGGGTTACACATGAACTACAATTCGTCTTTTCAGCGTACTCACGTTAACTGAGGATTGTCGTGATGCACTCACGACAATCTTGATTGCGAAATTGTCCTTTGTGTGACTGACGATGGTTGCTGGGGTAGGCAGAGTCCTCTGAATTGTTTGTTAGGCGCGCTCCTTGTTTTCTCTTAGGCTCCTCACGTATCCATCGCAACACACTGACAACTCGCATATTCCATTAAGCCGATCTATAGTGATTTTCATATGGTAAAGATATCAGTGTGATAAGATTTGCGGATGTAATGACGTGGATGATTGAATGCAAGTAACAGGGCAATTGAAATAAATTGGGCATCGCTGATAATCTGAGATTGGTCGTTGGAATATTTTTTTCGTACAATATAAAATCACAAGCAATTACCAATCGCAAACATATTAGGCATATGCCTTGTTGTCATTTGTTTGCTAGGTATTTCGTTGCATATGTAAACTTTCGAATCCATTTCTGATCATTGACTGAATTTTTTTCTCCTCGATTTTATGTTAACTAGGAAGTTGACGCATACCTCCATAATCTCGCCTGTTATATCGAATGTTGGTGGCAAATCAAAGTTGTTACTTCATTTACATGACGAGAACACAGCAAGCTGTTTTGAGAATGCTGTTTTTTTTGCCCTACGTTATACTTAGTAGGCATACAGAGTGTGTTCTCAGTGAGCATCTTGATTTAGTAGCTGACTCCTTTTTACATTAATTTACCTTCCATCTCACATTCATACTATCATATAAATTTCATCATTCTAACATTATTGTCTAGAAACTGGAAACGACTGAGACCTAGTCGTTGTCGTTGTAGTGCAGAATATTTAGGAGCACGGTAGCGACAGCGGTCGGCGGTAACAGTAGATTTACTGTCAAATCAGATTTGCATACCATCGAAGAGAAAATTTTGAGCCGCACTAGAACGAGGGTACGGTTCGTAGTGAACTGGTAGATTTGTTCTATCGAATTCAGAAGCTTGTAAGGCTCACGTTATGCTGAAGGGGAAATCAAGTACTGTGCAGTGGTCTCTTTCCTTCTATCCTAATAATTCCTAATTGATTAGTTATACTGCTTGTCGTGAAGTAGGTATGCCAAGACTTCTAAATTTATCATGACTAAAACATTTGATGTAAAATGGTTTGCATGGTAGCACTCAATGAATGCGAAAGTTAGAATCAGTGTTTCGTAATTTAGGAAATTGTTGATTCCACTTGCGTTTTCTTTCCTTAACCTCCATTTTTTATGAGGCTTGTGCTGAGCAGTGTTCGTTAACCCCTAAACTGTTGGTATAGATGGCCTCCTAACGAATTTGATGATGTGCTGGATGGCTTCGTCCTTACACCACTCATGCCTGCCCACAGACAGGCGTTGGAGGTGGGGTATCTGGCTGACTGGCCTCGGCATCGGGCCACATTGATTGACTGTGGTGTATGTCAGAGAGCGGAGGAGTGTTCATCGGCGGGGCCAGAATCGTCCAACCTACCCTCCTTGTCATTTGCCTCCATAACACCATTACATACATTTCTTTAGCATATGAATACAGTTGTGCAGATCAACCAGCATTATTCGGGTGTGATCAAAATCAATGTCCACTATTCATTAAACGTAATACGTTTGGAAGTTAGATAGATCATGTTGTGTAGGTTTGCATTAAGAATTGTCTAACTGAAGATATTAAGAATTGTTGGTGACCATCTGTCACACATTTAGGTGGGCAACAGTGCGGAACTTCAATTAAATAAATTCTTGTGTTATTCACACTTTTTATTAAAGGATTCATGTTAGAAGTTCGAAACAAGGTGGTCAGTCGTATATCGTTTTAAGTATAAGGAATAAGTAACTCAGAGAGTCTAACTGTAGAATTTTTCTTTCCAGTTTTGAACCTTTCTCTTTCTTCTTCTTTCTCCTCAGTCACCATCACTCCCCTCATTTCATTTTGCTATCACCTTCAAAACTGAAAAACTGTTCATACGTATGCAGAATCACGTCAGTTGATCCATTAGATTTCATTCAACATTAACAATAATAGACAATTAAATTTTAGTTAATATATTTTGAGGATCGTGATGTTATCAGTATTAGGCTAGATAAAGATATTAGTACATGTAACATGAAGATTCAGGAGAGCAGCGGAAGATAATCTGACCTTTTAGAAGAAGTTATCATATGCTTGGTCTATAAAATCTCAGAGTATATGGTGTGATTTTAGATCTTTGTAGCAGTATCTCTTAGTAATAAATAAGTTAGTTATGTTTCAAAATAAGCCTTTGGAAGATTCCTTAATGGCCATTTATCCAGAATAACAACCTTGAAGTTTTTCCCATAACGGAGCGATTCTTCATAGAAGATGATAAGAACGTCAAGGTCAATTTTCATCTGGGTGCTCATCACTTTTTCGCTACGAATTCAACATCAATGTCTTCAAGGTTGAGCTATATAATTCACATAGCAACACTTCTGTTCAGATGTTTCGATTCAAATAGTAAGGCAGTATAAGGTTATATTCAAATTAGCAAAATACTGACAGAATTATTAAAATCTTCAGTATATCTTCAGCAAATAACTGAAAATCTTCAGCAAATAACTGTAAATCAATACTTGAGGGTGATATAACTGAATTTCATATTGGTAGATGCTTGAATAGACAAACATATAGGTCATAGTGAAGAGGCATTCAGAGCATATGGCCTCTGTCCGTCGTTGCTAGAATGGTTTCGTTGCGCTGCCGAGGTCAACACCATCGATTCAGATGAGTGATGTAGGTTTTGGGTTGATATGAGTGGAGGACGTCATATCGACGGTATATGTGAACGCAGATATTCGCTATCCTTACTCTATTTGCAAATTTAAAGCAATCGTATATGGCGTCATCTTTTTGACTCTTTCATTGAATTCTCGTTTGGATTTCTTTCATTTTACTTACCTTCACTTGTGTTTTTTTAAAGAATACACTTTTAAAAAGTCAAACAAGTATATGATTCTCCTGTGTCTGGACATCTTATTAATACCATTGTAATTTTATAATTTAGCGATATTGATGACACCACAGCGCATGATATACATGCCATCGCATTTATATCTAAGTAAAGTACTTCCATATTCATTCGTACTTCTGGTCATATTTTTCTTTTTATTTTATAGTTAACTCAATGTTTGTTTGATAATGACTGCATGGCTACTAATACCACGACGTGACTATTAATAACCTTGTGAAGTTAATTTGACCGTTCTCGATGAATAAATATCGATCAGAACTGATGTATTGGAATTTTCTGTTAGGACAACAAGGACCAACTACAGGACAACGTTCGTTTTGCAATTCATATTTTTCAAGTAATTTCTGTATTCATTAGTTGTGGTTTGTAAAACTTAAAGTTTACGAAAATAACTGTTTTTTTTGGAGATATTAAGTTTGTCGATATGTAAAGGTCTTTCTGTTTGACGTTCAAATAGAATATTTGAGAGTTGAAGCGGGTTGTATGTCTTAGAATGGATCCACATAATTTATACGTTTTTACAACAGATATTTGTTTGCACGGGAAAATGGTCATCTCAGGTTTTCTGATCGCTGGATTCTTCAAATGTATTTCTGTAGCGATATGTTTTTTCCTACTATGACTGAAGTGTCGTAGTGTCTGAAAGATGGTAATCGGTTGGCCAATTCTCAAATATTCTTATGGAGATGAGGCGAAGATCGTTGTTCAAATCGTCCAGTTTTCGCACGCTTAACTGTGCAGCGCGAAGTCGTGTGTTGTTGGCTAGTTGTGAGTTCACTAAGACGTCTAGCTTTGTGAAATGGGTTAGTCTCGGTTGTATAAAAGTGAAAACTTTTTTACTTCATACGTTTACTTTTCAAAAGGTAAACATAGTCAACATCTGCAACAAATGAAACAATGGAATGGCAAACAGGGAAAACTTCGAACTGAGATCAACTAGTGGTAGCGTATAAAAATTCAAGCCGCCCAACAACTTCCGTCGGTATTAGTCTCGTGGTGAAACATTTTTCTAATGAATATATAGATTTCGCTAATAGATCTATGGGTAGAACCGCCATGTCATCTTTTCGAGGCATGTATATGGAAATTTTGATATACAATCCATGTACATTTTGCTGAATCCTAGGAATCAACTTAATATCGGAATATAACTAAATCATAATAGCATATTGCTTTACAAGTGCAGCTGATTTTTTCAAATATTGCAATCTTATAATTAAGGTGTAAATACTATTATTTCATATTATTTGTAAAATTAATTCGGTGAGTTTTGTATAAATATACGACATAGAAGTAAACACTAAGGTTTTTTTTGTATATACATTAAAACAGGGCAGCATTGTTGTCGACAAGTCTTCAACAGCTGTAATGATTTGAGAGATGTTTGAATGGCTGTGTTTGCTCGGTTTTGTCGTTTTGAGTTTGGCCCGATGGAAGTTGTGCTGCGATTGCATTTCTGTATGATATTAACTACAGGATGATGCATTCGGTACACAACTTGCTTAACAGCTTAGTAATGACAGCACGATGAAATGTAGGTGTGTATGATGCTTTCGACATGCTCTCTGATTTAATGAATAATCGGAACATTCGCATTCAGCTTCATAGCGAAGATTTCAGTTAGCATCAAGCTTCTTTAAAACAACTCATTTGTGTGACCCGAAGGTGATGTTCTTAACTCTTGCTCATTGTATCGCGAAAGCCATGTGCTATAGATGCACATCTTCATCTATGGAATTTTGTCATCATCGTCGTCGTGAAGCGTATGCGGCCGTCAGAGGAACTTGTTTCGTCCGATATTGCTGACTTTTCCCGCATTCGCCTATTCAGCATCGTTGCCGACCGGCGGCGCTCTTCCACAAACGAATCATCGCTACATTTTTCTCTATAATAACATGCTTGAGAACATTGTAGATATAGCATGGTGTTCAAATTTATTATATGCAAATGAAGCGCTTTTTAAACTACGACGTACGACGAGCTTAATCGTTCTCGCATAGAAGAACTTGTCTAATGCGAACACGGTGTGTCCCCCTTGTTTGTGTATATTTTCTACTTATTTTTAAAAAAATGGAATAATAGTGATAGTTCTCTGTCTATGGACTACAGTATTCTTAATGAAGACTTACGTACTTCAATACAGTTTATCGTATCGTCGATGATTATTTATGTTTCGTTGAATTCAGTCCTCTTTGGTGCCATATCAGTTTTGCATTTGTTCTTAATAATAAGACTGATTAATTTTCTTAATGTCTCCTGAAGCATTTTCGTCTTGAAGTCGTCATACTTACATTTCTATGATGAATCCTCATTAGTTTTCAGTATTCGTCCTAGCATGGATGAATGAGATTGTACATCACGGTCGATAAGGTAGCGAGGACCGGTTATCTCTTGTCGAGGAATATTCTTATCTTCCTTGTCAGAAATGTCGCATGTTTGTATGAACTAGCGCCTTGAGTCATACCAGTGGTCGAATTTTGTTACAACAATTTTTCTTGATGACTTCAAATCAAACGTTTTAGCAAAAATGTGTTCAAATAAAAAAATTATACGTTTAGATGTGCAATCCCGTTACAAATACAATACAAAAAATCTCTATATTTGCTTGTTTTTTTGCACTCCAATTTCCATTTCTGCCATTTTTGTCGAATATTCCGATTATTCAGAACATTCGTAAATTAACTGTTCAATAATCGAAGCATAATTCTCTATTGATGTTGGAGTAATAATACATGTTTAAATAGATCTATATTTTCTTCATCGTGTTGAACAGCATTATTACTCGGCCTTTGCTGCGCCATCGTAGATCTTTATCCCGAAGTGCGATATTGATTTCCATGAAGACAAACTAGCATGTAGTAGACACCTTGACGCTGTCAGAGAAGCAATAACAAGGAAAACGTTTCAACAAATGTTGTATATAGTGAATCCCGTTTGCTTTTCTATTGTGTGTAGTCAGTTATATCACGAATTAAGCCATACTGAATTTTTCGGTACTGAGTTAATTCTTCGAAACTACGATGTGGTATTGTTACATCGATTTTCAAATGGTATATTTGCTGTTTTTTATGTGTTATTAGTCATCGTATCGCAGTTGCAGTGTTGAAACTTCATAGTAATTGACGAAAAGTAGTGTTCATTGCAAGCGTTGGTTATTATTGCAAGAGTCTAGGTATCAGAGAATATATCCGTAGTCATAAATAATCTTACCTTATTTTCATAATTGTAGTCTTTTTTCTTTATCAGAAATAATTACATCGTATGAAGGATTATTGAAAATCATTTTTATAGAAAGGAACAGTAGAAACCAAGCAGCACTGACAGATTGAGATATATAAAATGATACGACGTGAGCAGATTAATTGCTCATCTGCATTATTAGCTACTATACTCTCCGAAAATGTACAGACACTCTTATTATTTTGACGAAATTGATTAGTTTGTATTAGGTTATGGTCGCCGGTGATGTATATTGTGTTGTTTTGTTCCGCTATATATGTCGGGATTGAATTTTTACATGGCTAGAAGGAAAAGTATGTTGATTCTAGTATAGATCTGTTTAGCATTGTGAATGTGTTGAATGCATCCGCCATCTTCACCGTTGTCTATGCAAGAAGTGGTGTCTTCATCGGGACAACAGCTTCACAATCACCAGCATTCGCTTATGCAACGTCTCTTGATGGGTGCGGGTAATGGTAGTGGGAACACCCATACGAGCAGTGCTCGAAACGGTATTGAGGATATTGCCGCTAGACTTCACAAACAAAACGGAAGCACGTCTATCAGTATGGGTGGAAATGGGTACTACTCGGTTAGTTGTAACACTGACTTCTGTGCACTTTCTTCGACATTCATTTTCTGTAATTTTAACTTCTGTGAATTAAAGCTGAAATTCCATTTTTTTGTGTATTCGGGACATTACAGACTGATCTTATGTCTTCGTGGGGTGACCATTTAAGTATCTCAAACAATACACCGATGATGCATTTGACATGTTTAGAATGTGGAATTAACAAAAATAATAGTGAGGATATGGAGGTGTGGTTTTTATGATTCATTATTAGGCTTTGAACTTTAATAATGACGTTTATTTTCGCTAAAGAATCTTAGTTTTTTATTGACGTTTGGTAATCTATTCAATTTAACAGTTTTCCATCCACATTTCCGATACTGTGGTATGTTTAGGTACATTTGAAACGTGAACATTTAAACTGGCTACCATTTCAATGTCCAATATGTCTATCAGAAAGAGCATCAGACGCAGAAATGAGGGAGCATCTCCATTCTTCACATCGAAAAAACATGAACAAGGCAGGTGTTATATAAGTATGAACATATTCCATTCATTTCAACCGTTTTGTTAATTATGATCGTTATTATTATCTCCACTTTTTTAATTGTTGGATAAGTAGGATCTTAGTGTTGAGAATACATTTATTCAAACGTATTTACTACTCTCTTTACTTTAGGCAGATTTTATTGAGGGTGTTACCTGATTATTACTAAATTGCTCGCAGCTTAATTTTATGTTTTTAAAGTTTATCTACGTCGACAATGTGACGGCGAAGCGTTCCCTGCAGATAATGATGGATCGCGCACTATCGCACGCAATGTCTCGTCGTTCGAATCACGGAAGTGGTCGAATTTCATCGTCAACGACAATATCTCCACCGGCTGCAGCCGTCAACCATTTGGCAGTTGCAATAAAAGCCCAAGATGTAATACTTTTCTTAATAATATTTGTTATTCGTTACAATTGCTTTCCATTTAAGGTCAGCGCCATTGAGATTTCAAAAGCCAACGTATACTTATATATTGTAGAAATTGCCGTCACTAGAGCGATCGCGAACCTCTCCCACTGAAGTCCCTGTGGCAAATTTGACTGCTTCGCGAAAGCGACATTTAGACGAATCTCTATCAACCGGGAACACAAATACTGATGCTCTTCTTGCAAGCATTAGTCGAGCAACGAATTCTGGCATAATAGAAGGAGAGGGTAAGCTATGAATAATTGTGGAAAATCAATACCATTATTACATATTACCGTCAATATTTATATTGACAGCCGAATTTTATCCTAAATTATCTCTGATTTCTGCTTTTAAATTCCATTAGGTTAGTACGTATTTATTACTCGCTCGGATAATTCATTAGTTTACTGGTTAATGTAGTTAGATTTAAATACTGTTATAATGTGGTCAGTGCAATGTCTATTAGAATTTGCAAATATATCTGCCCTAGTGAATAGCAAAATTTTAACTATACATCATCATATGGTGTTTAACCGCACTTTGTATCTTGATTAGTCTATAATATATTAAGAAATAAAGGAGAATTGGATGATATTTTTTTTTCGCATTTGGCTTGAGGTTCCTAGTACCTCAGTGTTGCAATTCACTTTTATTTACAGTGTCTGATGATCTTGAACTGATTCCTATCTTCAATAATAAACGCATAAAGTCTGAATTCGATGTGGATCACGAACATGACGATAGTTCCATGGTCGACGATAGTATTCTTGACAATTTGAATCCCATGTATGTATATTTTTTAGCTGTTCATATATTTTGATCGGAAACACTACTTCATTTTTGTATTTTTTATAATTCAAAATAACTCTAGGAATAGGATTCGAATTTCGTAGTCAATTTTTAGCTCGGTTCTGGATAACGTCGCTGCACTGTTTGCTTCAGATGGTAGGATTGAAGACACTTGTACTGAACCTCACTCGGAGAAACCGTCAAAGAGTCAAAGTGCTAAGGCTTTAAGTAGCGCGTAAGTACGATTTTTCACGTTTATTTCATTTTCGGAATGACATGCTTTCTCCACAAATCTTATTGTTATTTTGTTCTTAAATTGGGTCTTTTTACATTTTTATCATTCTCAATCTGTCCTCATTTTAGGATCTCGAAAAAAAGAGTACTGGGAGAGTGTAGCAAATGTCAGAAGCCAGTAACTGCAGGCGCTCGTCAAATGCACATGTTTTTCCATCTAGCTAAGGATCATGGTGTAAGTCTGTTGAAGTACGGAGCTCAACTTCTCGTGAAGCATAGAACTTTCCAGAAGTCAAATATGCTAAAGTTGTTAGTTTCTATAGAATCAGGTTTCAGGATTGAGATGAGACATTCTGTAGTATAAACTTTGATTTATGCTCATTCACAAAAATGTTAGGAGGATATGGTGTCCACAACCTTTTACTGAGCAGAGTTTTTTTTTTGCACAATTATTTCATACGTTCCGAAATTTCGACTTATAATATTTAATATTTTCTAGAATATATATCTAATAATGATTAATGCATCTAATATACTCACATATGATATATGACTATATTATGCATATAATATACACGTATAAATATATGCATACATAGAGTCGATTGGAAAGAAAATTGAGAATCTCCCTTTAGACGTTCCGTTTTCGTTGCCTCTTCGAAGGATGCACCGTAGAGCACTATCGCAAAGATCAAATGGAGAATCATCAATCTAAAATTCATGGAAAGATAGATCCAGAAATGATGGAAGATCGGTCATTGGAATTATTTCATCGATGTCAAGTCAGCGCCGTATTCATTTGTTTCTAATTACTTGTTTTACGTTGGCATCAACTTCATAAATGATTTTTCAAAACAAATTATCTCTAAGATAAAATTTTTAAATAATTTTGCAAATTATTTTAAAGTTAGAAATTTGTGAAATATATTTATGATGTGGTGAGTCAGATTTGATAATTTTTTCTTTGTTCAGTGAAATGGCAAAATTTTCTTGCATAGAAATTTTTCCCAGAAATGTTCACAAAATAGCATGATTTTCTTCATATCACAGAATTTAATTTCATGACAACACATTGTTTGAAATATTGTAGTAAGTTATAAAACGTTGGTGCAAATAATGTATTAGTTTTATCCTTATTGATCCTGGATAGGTGTTCAACGTGTGAACTTGCGTCTTCTGTTAGTGTACTCTATTACATTGATGAATACTAGAGCAGGAATAACGAATTACAATGCGCGGTGGTCGTGAAATCGTGTGTTTTAGTGTAAGTGTCGTGTCGTGTCATTTCAGGAATTGAATCATGAACTATTCCTGGCTCATAAGGGGAATGCTAACAGTAGTACACCAGCAGCAGTGGCGACTAAGGTGCCGTCAGAAAACGTTGAAAGTCATAACCAGAAACAACAACAACAACAACAACAGGTTGGTTCTCGAATGCCACACTACTAACCACTGCAAGCTACTCGCAGCCGAGAATTTAGTTCCATTATTTTTGCTTGGCATTGTGTTTTGCTGCATGAAACTGCTGCATGCCTTGCGATATGTTGTCCGTTTCTCTGTTTCCATAGTAGAGATAACATTTTGAAGTGGTGTGGCTCGAGAACTAATCCTTACTTGCTTATATCCGGCAACAATGTGATTCGCGCCAACTGGAAAATTTGCTCATCTTACGTTACTTCAAGAAATCAAGCTTCTTGAAAATCTGAGTGAATGATTGAAAAGACTTTTTTTAGAACTTACAATTTTTAAACTAGTGTGCTTTTATCTCTGTACAAATGACAATTTTTCGGGCTAATCTTGTTTGAAACCAAATTTCTTATAAATTTCGTATATTCAATAGTATTTGCCTTGATTTGTTTACACAGGAGTTAAGCACCGTGATCATCAGCAAATTTCTAGTTAAATATGTTGATCTTTCTTCGGATATCAATCGGATAAAAGTATGAAGAAATTTTGTAGGATCAATTTGGAAGTTCTAACCGCCGTTTATGGCAGCACTAAGTGCTATAACTTATGCCTTTTTCCTCATTATAGCTTTCGTGATCACGATGTTATTTGAATACAGCTAATCTCATCTTGAGAGCCAACAATGTAAGGAAACAGGCTCTACATTCCTTTTATTAGAAGCAGCTTATCCGGATTTCAGCTTAGATTATGCTTAACGTTTCAAACTCAAATTTTCTTTTAATGAAACTCTGAGTACTGTTTATTTTTGTCATAGCTTTGTTTCGAATAATAATTTATACATAATATTTACTAACATGTTTATTTTGGTATTATACAAAGTTAACGGATTCGTTTTAATTTCGCACTGCAGTGGTAGTTTACAGGAATTATCAATGGAGCTCCTTGGAACAAAAAACGGAAGCACACCTGGTCCCACTGCGGCGAAAGCAGAGGCAACATATAATGCTCAGATTGCTGCTCAAAAAGAAAAGGTTAATATCTTGTTTACTCATTTTAACATTCATGGAATTTTGTACTCAAAAGTAAAATGTTTGATGTAAAGTGAACTTTAACATTCATATCCAGCGTTTTCCACTATTGTATTCAGTACAGTATTTCTTCCTCATAATTCCTCTATATTTGTTTTTTTCCTTATTCAAAGATGTCTTGTCTGACAATTTTTCCATTTATTCGTCATTAAAATTTAGAGTAACAAAACTGTCCCTACGCCCATTCCAAAGCCCGTGCCTGTTGCGGCAGTTATGCCACGTGCAGTTCCAGACGAGGAGCATCCTTTGGAATGTCGACTTTGTCATAAAACGATGCAAAATAGGGTGAAATATTTCTTTCAAAATGCTATCAGTTATTAACATAGCTTGTGCTTAATCAACAGCTTGGCGAATCGGTTTTTTTGGTTCGAATGATTTAAACAATATTGTCTCTTGATTAAATGAAGGTTAGCCAGGTACATGGTATCTGAATGAAGAATCAATAAGCTAGAATCAATATTGTTTCAAATGTAAAAGTCTCAAAAAATATCGAAGTATGCTTCTGCGTCAAATCATATTGATTTTTGAAGCAATATTTGTCATTTATTTCACGTATTCGGCCAATTATTCAGATTCGCGGTTTTCACATTTTATGGCACATGGCCAAAGACATGGGGATTAATCGGTATATCTGTCGAATATGTGGATTTGGACACGATCGGTCCCAGTCTGTACAAGTACATGGGAAGAAAGAACATGGTAGCGAAGACGTAGTACAGGATAGAATCGGAGTGCGTTAACCAGAATAACCTGCACTATTTCAACATGCGTAAAATATGTAGTTGGAACTCTTTTATAGCTTCTATTTGACATGTGAATCCAATGTGTGTTCTTAACTCGGTACCAAGTTTTTGTACTAATATCATTTATGCGATTAGTTTATGTGAAGAATAAATTATATTTTGCTTAGGAATACTCGGACGAGGTTAAACAAATGTCAGAGCAATGTTTTGGTTTTCAAGCTCTATTTGCACAAGAAAATAAACGTCGAAGTAAAATTCCATCTGCGACTCCATTAGTGAGTTTATTCTTATTTTGAATTAACGACTAATGAGGCTTGAAAAATAATGAGTGGTGAGTTTAACGTCACGTTATCTACAGTTCGAAGTTCTTAAGAGGTATGTATGATTCTAGAAACCAAGGAAATCGTCGGATGATGACGATTTTGTAGATGATTTGACGTTAGATTTAGATCAAAATGGGGAGGTAGTGCTTATTTTGATTGCAATCAATATGTTTATTTTATTGATTAATGGACAAATTTGAAGGCACAATAATTTCAGGGTGATCTCGATGACTTTGAGGTAACACTTGAGCATGAGCCCGATGATTATCAGGAACCTTTTGAGGATGAAGAGGAGGTTTTGACGTTTTTTTCCATTTTTAATGCTTTAACTTCATATCTTAGTCATAAATAACGACTTTCCGTATAAAGAGTACTTTAGAATTTATCTGTTTATGAGTTGAAACGTTTCCCCATATTCTTCTCTCCAGTGGATTAATTATTGGTTGATATATTATTGGTAAAGCATTTTTCATCATGGATTAGGTCCACTATAAGAAAATATTTGTCGTCTTTCTATTATGTGAGAAATCCATTAAATGTTTTGCATCATTATGAAATTATAGGTCCATTTCGTATATAGATCTGTTACAAGGCGTTAGAAACAGATTTACGTACTTATGTATAGTTTTAACTCACTAATAACAAACGATTGGTCGAACCATACTGGGGTGCCTTTGCCAGGGTATCATGCTATAATAGAAACATCCATTTCACATTTCTCTACAGATCCTTTTTCTGTGAAAAACAGTAAAGGTAAAATATTAGAGTGTTTATATTGTTGCAAAGGTTTAGTAAAATTGTTTGAATAGATTGAAATTGATGGTATCTTATTTCATGCATGATAATTTTATAAGTAGTATGTTGATTATTTGATATCAATTTCAAGGATAACAATAAGTCAAATTGACAAATAAGGCAAAAGATATCAGTTTCTGGTCAATAAGTGGTCAGTAGACATTAAATAGATTGTATCTTACCGAATTAACACACTGTAAAAAAATGTAGGTTTTTTAAGTCTAGAATGTGAAATCACACAATTATTTACTTCTTAATGTTATCTTTCACATTTTTTTTTCTTCTTTTCTTTATTTTGAAATAAGTAACACCTGTGATGTGATGGAATAGGTTATTTGAGTAAATAACACCATTTTGATACTACTGAATGTTTCAGGAACGTGATACGAGTGTCGCTGTGAAATCAAAAAGTCGCAAACGGCAAAGTCGCTTTCCTAGATTTGGTTTGCGTAGGCCAAAGTCGAAGAGTAAGCGTACGGAAATGGCAAGATTGCGTGAGATCAGCATGCTTCTTGGTGGAGCACAATATTTTAAGAAGAAATTGTCTGAAGCAGCACATTGCGAGGTTTATATCAAAGTTTTTTTTTGAGTTCATTCATTGAAATCAATCAAACAAAATAGTTTAAATATTTCTTTCTTCAGAAATGTGGAAAAATCACCAATTCTCGAATGAGTGAACATGCATATACTCATATGGAAGAACATTTATTTCTATGTCCCCATTGTGATTTGGTTCGTTATCGTTTTGACTTTTATCGTTCACCATTTGCTACTGAGTAACTTTATTGTATACAACCGTAATTATGATGTAATATTGTGGCAAATTATGAAATCTGTGTGGTCTCCTTTATATAAGATAGATGTTGATTTGAAGTGAGAAATCTGTTGAATTTAACTTTTTTATAAATACTGCATTTAATCATTTTCTATATGTAGATTCCATTCATAAAACTGCATTTGATATCTCTTTAATATTTTCAATATCTCCATATTACAATTATTTGCATAATTCTAGGGTCATCAATCTCGCGAGCTAGTAATGCGTCATATCAGAGAAATTCACGAGACCGATGATCGACCAGTCGATAATAGATTGAAACACGCAAGGGATATCAAGGCAATGATTCGTGAGTGCTATCCTGCATATTTTGTTGACGCCCCGATACCAACTCAGCAGGATATCGAAAAGCTGTGGGTTTTATTCTTAAAAACGCATTTGTTTTTTTTTTTCTTGGAATTAACGCAGTCAGTTATGCACAGGGTTAGGGAGTTGAGGTAATTTTTTTGCGCACTTAAACTATTTTGTTAAGAAAACAACATATGGGTGCAAATGCATCTTCAATAATAGCCGGATTAGATGACGAGCCAAGTGATGAAGTTGACGACGACGATGGTGTTGATGATGATGATGATTCGGCCTCCGAACCCAAGCTCATTTTGGACGAAGAGGCAAGTCTTCAGTTAGGGCATGATGATGAAGAGCCGGGTGAAGATGAATACGCTGAATAACATGCATAATCTGCTTTCAAATCGGTTTACCTATTCCGTTGTAACACTTGGCGATCTTCATGCTCTATAGTCATTGAGTTTTTATTTTTCTTCTTTATAAATGTGCTTCTTTCACCTCATTGACCATTTTGATCTGGTTAGTTTGTTATTCTTCTGTTTCTAATTATTTATGTGCAATTTCTTCAATTTTTATTTTTCACTCATATTTTTCGATTTAGTTGTATAGTAAGCAATGAATGGTGACTGATTTATAGAATTTAGATTGCAATAGAGTTATACGGTGCTTTTTGTGCGCGAGTATATGTGGCACTGTTCTCATTTCATAATTCCAGTACTCTTTAATATGACATCACTTTAACGTCGTGCTTTGACGATTTATGTAGACGAGCCTTTGACTTTTTTTTGTGTCAAGATTATCTTACTTTACTCTAATGTTTTGACAATACTTGTTGATAGGACTTATTTATATTTGCATATAATTAAGCTCTAATCCCGGTATATGAGTGCCCAAAGTTTTCAAACCTCATCTCGTTTGGTCGTTTTAGTGTTTTTTTTTGATTAAAATTTTTTTGTTCAATCCTTTGTGGAGCTCCTTGATAACTGTAAATTTGCAATATGCGAGGTTTTTTTGATGATGTTGCAGCCTTTCAATATTCTATCAATTTGTGTCACATGTATTAATGCAATGTATTACATGAACTTATCTCGGGGCGGGACTAAGATCTGTTTTTGTCAAGCTGATTACTCAGGAGCATCCTGCACCAATTAATTCCTTATTCCCTATTCTATCCTATTTTACACAGTAACTGATTTGTACGTGTAATCTCGTTGTTTAATTGTGCTGTTACTCACTTTTGTGTTATAATGAAGTTGCTGGTCCGTGAAGTTGATGTAAATTTGTGTACAGCGATAAAAATATATAAGGATGACTTGGATGATTCTCTTTCGTATGTGTGCAGTGTTAACATATCACTATTTTGTAGAGTTTTAAAATTTGTCTTAACCATTCGATAACAAAATATGGGCTGTAATAATCATGATTTTCTATACTTTCACTTCTCAATTTTTCTGATGTATCAGCAAGCAGCAAAAAACGAAATTTCAGTCATATTTTGCTGTTGATGTTGTTGTCAAGTTAACTTAATTGAGCACATGACATAGCTCAAGTATAATTGCATCAATACGGGAAATGACAATTTAAAATCTCTCATATGTGGATAGTATGAAACTAGTTGGTGAAAATGGAACCCAGTGTGTCTTAACGTACAGAGATGAAATGATTACATTCAAACACATGTACATTTGATGTTTTATGTTGTGTTTCGTATGTTTTATCTTTTATGATTGTTTCCAATAGAAAAATTGACCACATCAGTGGCATCATTGGGTAATAGGTGGCTTGGTTACAGTTGGGAAATAATATACTGTACATAATATCCAGTATGTACATATGTTACAGTTTTTCATGGATTCGGATTGCTCAAAACTGTGAGAAACGTATTTTTCTTGTAAGTAAGGGGATAATTTGCAGGTTTTAGCACAGAGAGCTTGAACATATTAAGGATTTGTACTTTCTTAGGTTGTTCTTGGATAAGTACTATTGCAAATTCTGATACAAAGAATAGTAGTAGGTGATTCTGAATCTTCACGGTGATTCCAATATTGAAGTGAGTTCAAACATTGCTAAAATGCGCATGTCATCGCTATTTATATGTTTGTACTTTATCGAAAGACGAGAATTTCTCCCAGATAGAAGGTTCACAATGGTTGAAGTTCCCATATGCAACGATAAACTTCATTGTAATCTTCGATAAAATTTTGAAGGCAATCATTATTAGGCTTTGTTGGGCAGGCACTACATTCTTTTGTTTCTGTGAAAAATTTACTTCATATTCCTACTTGTAGCAAATATTGCTACCTTCCACTTCATTCTAACCCTTCTGTCACCTATCACTACAATCAATAACAAATCGCTGATAGGATCAATCTATGAAAGCATAAACTCCGCTGCACCTCACTTCTTCTCTACTTCTCTTTTCGACCTTTTCACTGTCAACTTCACCTTCGACATATCTCGCTCTTCACTTCCTCTCAGGGAGGTCCACTTTCATAGACACACTCTATATTGTATCACTATTGATACTTTAGTTTGTGTTTATATTTTATAGTTTTCATAAAGGTTTATTCATAGAAGTTTGAGGTACATTACCCGACTTTGGAATAAACTTCACGGCTACTGAACCCAACCCAATATACTACTAAATCGAAGGACTATTCTCAGTTGTCTTCCTAAGTGAACTAGGAAAATGTCATTATTTGAGAGATTCTCGCTCCAAAATCGGACGTATTTTCTCATTGGTTACAAATCATATGGTAATCGTTCCTAGCAAAGCTAAAGTACGGCAGCGGATTCACCGTAGTTTTCAGCAACACAACTTCCCAGACGTAGCGTGTTCCATATGAATTTTCATGCCTGTCAACTACTTTGTCTGTCTTGTACAAAACTTTTCGCACGAGTGGATCTTCAGTAGAATTTGTAAAATATGCACCTGGACTCCAGTTGATCATCAACAGTGTCCAGCGGGCACTAGTAAAATCTCCATTTGTCCTTATCGAGCACAAGAGCAGTCCAATAAATTCTTTTCGATTTAGGAATTCTTATAGTAATTTTTTTCTAGGGGCTAAAGGGAGATTTGTGGTATACCTGGATTATGTGGACCTTCCTGGATTACCGTGCAAATCATAATCATGAAAATAAGATGCTCGAAGTGCTACGAAAACTCAATGATGGCGTTGAAGAACTATGCTAATATTCGTGTTGCTGATTCCCAAGAGACAGTATCGTTCTACATCCGTTGAAATTAGAAGAACTCTAGATTTGTTTATAACGGAAATAACAAGAGAGATTAACGACGACCCAGTATGACGTTCTTTGAGCCCTTGAGGTTTAGTGAGTGCATACATCGTACCGTGAAAAGTTTTCTATTAATCAATGGACTATTTGTTAATTAACAAGGACGTAATGGAGGTTTTCGTGTTAAAATCGTAATTAGTTTCTTTCTCTTCTTGAAATGGCTTATCAAACTTTTCTTAGTTGATATTTTGAGGTTTGGAAGTATGTTTCATCTTGTGTCTGTTACTTCTTCGCATTCTCACAACGTAGGTATTATAGCACTGAAGAAATGTAAGTTAAAAATTGCAGGTCACTTAAAAATCTCATTTTTCGGTTTCTGAAATTTTAGTGTTTATGTGAAACTGAGTGGTTCAATTTCATTTGTTTAACATGACAAATGGTAATCAGAATGAATTGAGCAAACGGGAAAACACGTTTTTCTACCATAGGAATTTGTAGTTCGCATTCAAACACTACCCATTTCAGGGAAATTTCATTAATATATAAAATGCATGTAAGTAATTACTCGGAGTTAAAAAATGAGAAATGATATGTCATATCCAGAAGTTTTCGTTGTCCACATAACCGTGTCTACAAAAAAACAGTATTTTCTTCGAAATATTTTGGAAGAGAAATCCAACACAACCTGCGAAGAATACTGTTCAATTTTGGTATGCCACCCACAACACCTGATTCAATGCCACATTCGTCGACACCTCTTAGAATACGGAAGAATCCTTAAAGGAAATTCATTGTGGATTTCATGGAATTCCTTTATACCTTACTATATTTCCTATTACTAAGAAATTTCAGTCTCAAATCACAAAAATCTAGGTGGTTGTAAATTTGGGCGAGCAATCTGGTTCCCTCTCTCACGCTTTAAACTGCGAAACCAGATTTTGTGAATCAGTAATCTGCTTGTTGAAAAAAATTGGAAGTACGTCTTGCTCATTCAAACACTTCCAAAAATACTGTAAGACATTGAAATTATTTAAGCACTGTGTGTACAAATATATCTGCATATCTGGCTATGTGGTGCATTCATGTCAAAGACTTAATTCTTTGCTTTTTTCAAACGTTTAATTTATTCATTCAGATTGTTTTATTTAGTGTCTTACCTTTCTCTCCCCAGTCAGTGTTCCAGCTGTTAGCGAGAAGCCAGTACGGTATGTCATGATCTATTCCCCATCCAATTAACTTCACTGCATGCCCTCCACCCAGTTTTCCACCAGTATGCTACGAAAGAAATATTCGTGAACATTGTGTAATTTCTTTTCAGTTAAATAAATCCGAGATTTCTTGCAGTAGAACAACAATAAGGAAAAGTCTAAGCAAATGTTCTGTTCAAAAGTACGTAGGAAAGTCACGTAGGGGTAAACGCCCATTGGATTCCAGATTATTTGTTTTCTAGGGTTTTTTAAGGCACAGAAATCCTTATATCATTGTCATTGTCAAAGCAGTTGTAATTTACCACATATATTCCGCCGGCGTAGTTAAGAAAGTCTTCGTATACTTCAAAAGCTACTTCAACAGGTCCATGAGTTAAAATTTCTTTTTGAATTGCAGAGACGTCATTTTTGACTCCATAAGCAGATCTTCCTAAAGACATGGGCCATAATTTTCACATGGAAATAAAAAATCAATTTTATTGGTAGACTTAAAATAAAGTGAATATGTACATATATGTTCATTTATTCGCTTACTGAAAATACCGCACCATTTTCAGAAGTATATATAGTCATTTCATCATAGAAAATGGTGGTTTTCAGCAAGGAGCATGGATAGAGTTGTAGTTTGCAAATCGACATATGTATGTTTATTGGTATAAATCTATTGAAGAACAAAAGGCACAACGTGTTATCAGTTGTTCAAATTTGCAATTATAGAAGATGACTTGCCGTAGAACTTGTCGTCTTCGTAATCATTCTGCTTATATGATGATACGCACTTTTTCTCACATTTTGGTGTGGGGTAAAGATCATGACGACATGGGTCGAAGTGAGTTTTATTAGAGTGATGCTCACATGGTGGAAACGGATATGGCTGAACAGGGTTTGAATTCTAGTGCAAACTTATGTTTTTTCAATGTTTCTTTTTCTAATTAACACTATATTACAATACCTTACATCCTTTATTTTCCGTAAAATTTGATCCGGTTACTATACCCTCTCTCACCCAGTACTTCCAGGCTGCCATAGGATCACCACCATCACATCTGATAACGTATAAAAAATTATGCCATAGTAGACGAGTCAAAGAACAATTCACTCAAGGTGAAGCACGTACTACTTTTTCCGACACTTGTCCAAACAAACATATAATAAATAGAACTGTCTACTAATGAACTAACGAAAATTTCGATTAATAGGACATAATGGTTAAAAATGTCACTGTTATGAGAGCTTCAAATAAGCTTAATCAAAAGAAATTACCCAAAACCACATGATTTACAGCAGCTAAGAAGATCATCGGCAGAAAGTGATACCTAGACAACATTATGGAAAGATTGAGCAATTTTTTTTTGTACGATTTAGAATTTGTTCTATGTGGAACCTGTATCTTCCCCATCGAGGCGATGCATATACGGTCAGACATCGCCTCAACCGCACCAAATGCCCAGCACGATCCTATAAATATATTTTATTGAGTTTAAAGCAATCGATAAGTGTAAATGGGAAGTCGGACTGCACGTAGGGGTTCAATTTTGGAGCCTCATCCCTTCATAGTCGATGACTTGATAATACATCAGTAATATACGCAATTATAGTTTGACAAAGACTAGTTTCACCAAGTGCGTAAGTCAATACAATCTACCTCACATTTACCGGTGAAAATATGTGCTGCACACATGTTGCGTGCAAGAGGCATTTCGAGGACTGTGCATTTACTTTTTAACTTTTAACTTATTTTCAAAAAAATTATAAGTTATTTAATGCATATCTATTGGTAGAATAAATCGCAGTGGGCGGAAATCCTTGTCATTGAGAGCAGATTTTTTTCAAGGATTTTCAGCACATGAAGCTTGTGTATAATTGTGCAAATAAAAAAAGTGGAGATTCATCATCATGCTCAAAGCAAACTCCTAATCTTAACATTGAATGGAGCTTCTATTTGCCTGGCTCTATCACTACCTCTTAACGATTCCGGGACAACAGATGAATTTTTATAATTCGATGTATGCTAATCCCTTATTCGCCTGCGGTGATATTTAGCCGGTTATTCACGTGTACACATGACGTGTCTTCATGTGGCAAATTGAATGAAAATCACATATCACAAACAGATTTATACGTGCCTTAATGTGCAGGTGGGATCAAGAAATGAACTCATTGATCTTACTGCACTGGTTCGTCTCATACTTTTCTTTGATCGTGACTAGAGCGATACATATGGGTGAGGGTATGTAGGTTGTATTGTGCATATGGATTAGGCCAAAATCGTAAAATCCACCCACTAGGAATACATGGTAGGCAGTTCAGATGTGCGCTCTATAAAATAGCTTTTTCACTTTTGTATGGACTGATGTGCTGCACATTATTTCTTTCGCTCTACGGTAGCTCTGCAAATCTTGAGAGCTCTAATTATGAACAACGTTGGCAAAAAGTACAGAGAAGATTATTCTCGAATAAATAAATATCGAATCTTTTCTAACCGCTTCTACATTTACTATCGAGCAGCAATTGGTGTGATTGAAATGTTCAAAGAATTGTTTCCATAATTATTCAGATTTAACATTGCTTTTGTATCCGGTTAACAAATGCTTCCTGATTGCACATCGCAGTCTTATGAATTCCCTATGATAACCCTATTATGCATATCCTTAATTTATCGACATTGTAATCTTGATGTATTGTTTAAATAAAGGGTTAATTTACTCAAGTTTGAGGTCATACTCCGTGGCTGTCAAAAAAGTCCCGCAAACTCAAGGCGAGCAGCGACTACTCAGACTATTTATTCGGACCAAGCTATATTCAATTCAAGGCACCAACTAATCAAATTTTAGGTGCATTGGCTGAAGGTTACTGTGCACACCAGCAAATTTTGGCCGCTATTTTTCGCCTATTTACTTTTGGATATGCAAGCATATAGATCTCAGTCACCTAAATCCGGAGATGCTTTCAATACGTTCACGCCGAGAGATGGGATGAGGGAGAGATTGCTAACTTATCAGCATTGCACTAAGCTGTTCACCTCTGTTTACAACAAATGAATGTATCAGAATAATTTATTGTAGAGGTAATTAAAATTTTGAACCTCTAGTGCAACTTCAATAAATCAATCGAAATCAAAGAAATTCGTTCAATAAGTATGCTTTATGGCATCGGTAAGTTCATTACGGGACTACTCGGGTTCGATTTGAGTTGTGAAAGCTGTCAACCCTTCTTCGTTATGTTATGAGACTCCCACCTAAGAGCAGCATACCAGGGTTGGATTTCGCCCCAAACAAATAACATTTTCATCATTCAGGGATTATTTATTTGTTTCTAAAATAATTTAGGATGATGAGCAAGCAGTGAGTTGGTGTATGGCTGGTTATCTAAGGTTATCGCTCAAATACCTACACGATATCATGGAGACAACGAATGCGTGGAGCGCATTACTGCGGTGATATAAGCTACACAAAAGTCCTAATTATTAACAGTCATTGTTTTAGGTAAACGAGTACTTTGTTGCACCTTTAAATTAAAAATTTTTGTCCAATACTAATATCGACCTTTTTCTCTATACCTCAACATCAAACAGTGAAGGAGATGTTATCGAGAAATTCAATATGATGTCAAGAGTTGTAATAGAGGGATGTTTAATGAGCATCACATTGAGAGCTGAGAAATGAGGCGAATGAATCCTAATGAGTAGCGTCCGACTATATTCATCACAATGACGAGTGTGATACTTATAATTCCATAAGGTAATTACTACAAAACATTGGAACATTTTCTAATGAATAAAATTTCGTACAAAGACAAATTTTTCATCCCACGGAAACAAAAGAGAGTTGTAAGATTAACGAAGCAAAATACCAAATCACTATAAACTGAGATTTTGTGCTTGTACTTTGTATATTTCAATTAGATTTCGAAGAGATGTTATTATTGATAGCATCGACAAAAAGCACAATTAATCAACTCAGTTGGGCTTCGAATCCACACTTACAGATGTTTGGCCTTATATGTTATCGATTACCACGCCGAGGTCTTCGTACTGTGATCACTAAATGCTTTAATTTTTTGTGAGTTGTTATGTTATCATAGTCAGCCATTAGCGCACTCAATCTAGCTAGCCGATATCGGGATCACATCTAGTTAAGTTGGTCCATAATCAATCCACACCTTACTCTCTCTTAACTCCATCTCAGGAAAAAACTCGTTTTTGCCCTCCGTTCCGAACTGCCATCCATACAATTCTATGTCTTTCTACCTTCCATGTTTGGCTTGAACATAAGGCTAACGAGGCGGGGTTAGTATATGGTATATATATAGTATTCATAATTTTCATGTTTTAATTCTCTATTAGCTATAATGGGGCCCAGGGTGGAGGTGCTACCAATCCCGCCATCCCTCCGGAGTCCGTAAATTGGTATCAGAGAAATCTGGGTAAGATAACTAGATTTGACTTGGTGAAAAATGGTTAGCTCACGTCACTGTATAGATCAGGATCGCATCCAACTACCTCCATGATTTCACGTTGAACACAGATGCGTAGGTTCATACTGATAAAAGGATTGATCGACGACAAAGCTTATCTTATTCTATCTTATCAACCATAATTGGTCGCTATAGTGTTCTTATATCCCTAATGATGCCGAGTTAACGACAAAACCTGGTACCTCAGGCGGGGATTGAACCTGCATTTCAAGTGACCAATCTAAAACATAAGCTCTTAGACAAAGGAATAGAGATGACGCTCAGGAATTCATCGATAACGCTCATGAACGTGTTTTAAGTTTTTCACCTTTGATCGAACCAATGTGATTTTTCGAAACCAAATTGATGACGAATGCTACTACTATAACAGTGGATATCCAAAATGTGTTTCTCTTCTAGAGACAAGATCGACAATTAAGGATTTAATACGCCACCACAATTATACCTAGGAAAATTGTTAAATCGCTTGTGGAAATTCATCATGCGCAGAATAGAGGAAGCTGCATTTTTAAAAGACAAAAAACCATGGCTAAAATAAATTGGAGTTAATACAACTCTTTAGCTAGCCTTTTGGAAAGATACCGTCTTTTTAATCATTGACGAGAAACATAACCCATGAAGATCTCAAAGAGAGAAGAGCAGAAGGAGTGAATGAAGAAACGTTGAGGATGACATAAGCATTTGTAACGCTTGCCGATGTTTCGCAAATCATAAAAAAAAGATGGTTGCTCTACAATTCTAGTACGAAACACTTATCTACTCTAGAAAGGCAATGTTAAAAATCATCTACGATTTTTTCTTGGATTTCTTCTATAACCGTATTCGTCTACCTCAATGTAAAGATAGGAAAGACGATTATCTTGTTCTGAACGTCCTCACTTCCGAATTTCGACGTGGCATTTGATCGGTAAAGAATCGTAATGGTTTTGCACCAAGTAGGATTAGAACAGAATACTTTACGCTGCCTATCATGATGCAAAGTTCGATTTAATGGTATATTAGGAGGACCGTCCGTACAAAAAGTGAGACGCTCACAAAATTGATAATTATTGCACAATCAGCCTGTTTTCCGCCTGCTATAAGTTTTCATACGAGTCATCCTTAGCAGGATTGGCAGAACATTAGACGAACAACCACCATGTAAGCAAACAGGCTTTCAAAGAGAGTTTAGAGCAAGGTGGTTCATACAATAACAAGACTGATAGAAGTATCACGAGAGTATAAAAAATCACTGTTTCATTTTCATCATTTTGCTGTAACTAATGCGTTTACGGAAGCGTTGACTAATCAACCGCTTCTGACTCCATACAAAAAGATTGTTTATGAGTTATAGAAGAATTTCAACACCAAAATTGGCTCGCTTATAATGATAATATGTTCAAGGAAAAGATAATGCACGAGGCAGTGAATAAGCGAAACAACTATTAGCTGACTACGTCAATGCTTGTAAAAGAAAATGGACTCAAATTAAACCTGAAGAAGACGATAATTATGCAAAACGTAAAGTTTTTGCTGCTCCATTCACGTGTAATGAAGAAAAATCTCAAAATGCCTAAGCTATGAATATCTGAGCTCTGATGTCAAAGTGATGAACGGCCTACCACTAGAGCTTAGCTGAAGGAAACGAGTGGCTTCGAGAACATAGAACAGCTTCGAGAACGTATGAAGAGGACAGAGAAAAAGCCTTAACTCCATCTTTTTACATTACGCTCCTTTCTATTCTGACGTATACATGGAATGCCTTGAAACGTCACTAAAACAGTATCACCATACCACGAGTACGTACCGTCAAAAGAGTGATGCTAATCGTTTACCATACCACGCAAGTAAGAGAAGTGATCCAAGGTTCTGACTTACGTCAACGATGATAATACGTATTCACCCACGCCAAACTATCGAAGATATGACATGATACGCATGATAATAGATAATGGATACACCAACCCGATAATTAGATCTCTTTCTGAAGGCTCTAGAAAGGGATAATGATGCTCAACGAATCCCTATAACGAGAAGGACTCATTGAACTATTCTAGCGTTTGATAGAGTGAAATGGAAGTTCTACTGCTATCTACTAAACCTTGTTGATGATCAGTCGGAATCTAGGTGATTATGTCATTTTATGGAATAACCATCTGGATGGCGGTTATTACATTGTCTAGTAACGACAGAAAATAGTGGCTAAGTATTTGGATCAGATAAGACGATTGATTACTTTAAGAAAGTGGTCTAGCAGTTTAAATCAAGTTCGTTTACTTTGTTGAGTTTCGTATCTATATGTCGAGTTGTGCTCTATAGCCTCGAGAAACACTAATTTTCTGTCTAAGGGCTTGTGGTTTCAACAGTACTAGTCGTTGTAATGTAAATTGTAGCAGTCCTAATTTTAGTAGTAAAAAGAAATGCATTAGTCTCTATGCCACCTCTATGAACGGTTGCCTCCACAAACACT
>KN716264.1:55559-67011 GCA_000816705.1 Dictyocaulus viviparus | reverse complement strand
CAAAGATATAATCAAAATATTCAATTTACAAATGCCGAAGTTTAAGGATAACCGATCTTGGAGACTCGATATTTGTTTGAATACTTTTCGACTTTTTTTTTTTTTCTAAATAAAACTCCACACCTATTTTTCAGTAGAGGGGATCCAAACGTGAATGTCGAAATTTTCATAGTTCCTATGTTTTTCATGTTTCTACGATACCACATGCTAAGAGAAACTACTGCTCTTAATTTTTATTTGTTTGAGAAAAGTATTGCATAGATAAGACATAGAGTCCTACCACAGCTTGACTGATCGCGGATATTCCTTATGGATTGGCATTCAGGCCACCGTTCACGAGCGTCGAATGTATCGGGAATGTCGATATCAAGGTCTTTGGTGATTGAGAAATGTTTTCTCGCCTAGGAAAAGGCAAACTGATAACGAATTGGCCATCTGTTGATGTTTTGAATGATAAGAACAGTTATAGCAACACAGAATCAATTGAAACGACAAAAGTTCGAGCAAAATAATTCCATAAATAGTTGAAGCGACGAGCTCATTATTTACAATTATGAATTTAAAACATCTATAAGAATAACTACAGTAAAACGAACGTTTACGCTTAAGCGAATATTGTTCACTCCCATCAAACCCCATTTGACACGATCAGGATAATGTGAAAAGCGGTTGTGTTGTTTAGCCTGAAATTTTACGCGATAGAAGATTTTGAGTAGCGAAAGAAAAATACGGCTCTTCTTACTTTCCATAAACTCTGCTTGCTATTCACATAATCGACCAATTCTTTACCACTCAGCTCTTCTGCTTCTCTCGGTATTTGCCGATTTCGGAACGACTCTTAACGAAATAACTTTGTTGCTAAACAAAGTAGTAGATTTGAAGAGGAAACAGTTCTGATGCTGGAGTAATATCAGTAGTAATAATAACAAAATAACTAGCAGATTATAAACTACACTTCGCAACACTTGCCCGAAACGATAGAAATCATTCAGCTTAACTAAATGTACGTATGTATTCAGGAAAATGCCATAAGCATCATTCTCAGCTATTACTTCATGGAATCTACTTTGATATAAACGTATGACGTACAAGAAGAAGGAGGCAAAAGAGTTCAAAAACAGCTTCGATTATCACATACCAAGTGTTGATCGTCTTCCTGAAGAACGAAACTCGGTGCTTTCTGATGAATAACTCCCGATATAACTCTCTGACAAGGTGACCAAGAACGACACAAGAAATACTCTCTGAAAATTCATTACAGATGTACTTTTCTGTCAAAAATTGTCTTAATATTTCAGTGATCTATCAGTTAAAAACCGTTGTCTCATTCAAAAATCGTTTTTCATATTGCACGAAAGCGCTTAAAAGTCTCAAATTCTGTAGGAATCGTGTTAAAGCACTCTTGATTTCTCACAATGCGTTATTTTCAATGAGGGAACTTTTAGTGAGTGACAAATAAGGAGTATCATTTGCTTAATATGGAGTATCCAATTGGTATAAACATCATTTGTGGCACTTATTTTAATATTCTGTAATAGTGATAACTTCTACCACACTAATAATTATAACATTTTAGAGAATGAGATCAGCTGTTCATTCAGATAATTGGTCTGATTGTATTATGATGTTAATATGAAAATGTATCGTTTTTTTCATAAGAAAAGCCACCATATGCTCCATGAACGTGCATATTTCCTATGATTTGAAAAAATTTTGAATAGGCATTGAAATGAACTCACCATGATGTCTCCTAGCTGAGGGCTGTCTCTTATCATATCAATTACATACGATGCTTTATAAGCCTAATCTAGTGCACCCTAATTGACCTGATAAGAAAGACAAAAAACCTATTGTTGTCATCCGAGACGCTTTCATCTTCGTCAAAAAAATTTTTGCAAGAAAGGAAAAAAAAAACTTATTTTGATAAACATCATGTCGTATATAACCGAAACGTCACTAAGATATGTTCAAACTTAACAAATAAGTTAGTGAAAAATTTGTATCACTTTTAGCCAAAAAATTGCTTAGACATTTTCAAAAGGTTAACTGGAAGAAAACAAAATCCTACCTCATACGCGAAAAACTTCAATGAATCCTTTCTACCTTTCCACCTGAACTTACCACCTCAATATTGTCTTCGGCAATATTGACAAGCTTTACATCTAAGAATATTTCGTTGAATATTATCAGTTTTAAAAATTCTGTACACAGCTAGCACGTGAATTTGAAAAGCATGTTAAGAAAGAGGCTGAAAGATCTAATCTATAAAATAATAGAAATATTCTGAATAGAGAGAAAGCTTTTCTGATGTATAAACGTCTAGTATAGAAAAGCTGTGGGATTAATCGATGAGGAAATTTAGGAAAATACTCCAATCAAGAAAATAGTCCATCTCTTCTCAAATGATGTGATCGCACAGAACAGGACAGATCAGATGAACCTGCAAATATCACCAGTCTCTTCATAAATATACATTTTGATTTTTATAATACTAATGGCTACTTAGTGATTTGTTTCATGATATGTTATAAGCACCTTTATTACATATTTATATATTAAAGGACAAGTCCATTAAAGGACTGCTGTTTGAACGATTTGTTAGCATGAGAGAGCAGCTACAGAGAAGACTGCTCGTCTGAAATGAATGTATGGACCACTTGCGTTCAGTCATCTTTGTTATGTCATGAGAAGACGAATGCATGGTTCACTTCAACAACGAGGTTTCCTTCTTACTTTACCGCCAATCCTTATCGTTCATGTAAAGCTGACAAACTAGTAACATTTTATACCAAACTATTTGTATTATCGAGTTGATTATTTTAGCACTTGTTGGTAACATGCATTCGTTTATAGTTCTGTGATTTTACGGAGCACCCATTGGACTGCCCTCGCGCGCGATAAGGAAACATTGATTTTTTACTGCTGCCCGCATGACTCTGTTGATGATCAACAGGACTCCAGATGATTCAGATGTTGATTTCTAAGAACACTTTTCAAAGCCACAAGAACATATAAAGTGCACATCTTCGTTTTATTATGAAGGGTTTAATTCTCATCCGTTTTATTGTTTGTTCCAATCTATTTGCTTAAAATGTGTTATTTGTATAAAGTTAAAGAAATTTTAATCCATGCAGAGATTCATGGCCATAAAGTGTTCCGTATGACAAACTATTTTGAAAGCTTCAGAGGTTAGGTGTGATACTTTTTTAAATGACGAATCACAAAGTTATAATTTTGGTAATTCCTAATTTCTAGACGTAGATTTAATTCTAAGATTCTTTGTATTATTTGTATAATACCGAGATGCTTGCATCTTTGACGTTCGCTTCGGTGCATTTTTTGATAAAATGGCTTGCGATATGGATTATCCTCCACTTTTTTTCTGGATTTTTTCAAGTCATTGTCAAAATCTTACCATTTTATAAGGTTCCGGTGATATGGAAAGCATGTAGTAGAGAAAAAGCAAGTTAAGAAATCTTCATAAGTACGTCAAATATCCAATAATAATTATGCAAATTTGAGCGATCATCTGTATTGTTATTGATCATAGACAGAGTCGAGTATGCTTCAGTATACAGTTCTAAGTAGTCGCTGAAAATCACAATCCTTCTTTAGGCCTTTTAAAGAAGTTTGACCATAAGGGCTGATCGTCTCCCTGTAGTGCATTTGATGCCCAGTTCAACTGCTTACGGTTCGTGCTCATCGATCATCAAGCAAATGTACCGCGTTTGTAAAATAGCCTTTTTGTAAGAGAATAATTGCTGCCATTCTTAATGTGTGCCATCCACTTCTTAATTTCTTTCCAGTACTCCGAAAAAACCATTCTTATGTGTAGGGTGTCGAAAGACCTTTAACTTGAGAGCTTTATCAGTTCAACTCTTTCCACGATTTATTTATCTTCTCAATTACCTTATGGCATATTTTATAGTACATTGTAGAAATAGTTGTTATTTAAATATGTCCACCTACCGCTATGCTTATATAAATATATAACAACCAAAGTTTGAGGTTATTGCAATAAGACCACGTTTCAGCCACACATAATCTTCGACAGCTCAGATGTGCAACCACGCCTCTGATGGTAGGGATGTTAACGTAGACCGCAACGTCATGTCTCTTTTCTCACTTAGTCGGTGAGGAAAACAACTAGTATCATTTTCGGATTTCACAACTGTTCTAGCTTAATTGTGTCTGGTTTGAATGCTGAACGGGTTCTATGGACAAAATAGCATATTAAATTTCAGAAAGCCCCCTGGAACGACATAATTCTCAGTTTTCTTTTCATGTAAAATCAGAAAAAAAATAGTGATTGGAAATGCTTGCAATTGATAAAGTATCTGCGGGCGTTTCGAATACTTTATTCAGTCTCAGCTGCTTCTGTCACTTCTTCCATTACTGTTCTGTCTAAGTGACTTAATTATAAAATATTGCTGATTTACTATCGAGTACAGCAACAACAATCATGTGAAAGGCAAATTGGTATAAATACAGGATAATAGAATGATGTTTCTCATTTGATGAGTATGTGGTTTAGAACGTGGTGATGCAATTGCTATCGTTCATGTTCATGATAACGCCGGTAATTGCCATGTTCTACTGTATTCGAAATTCCATTGCTGTGGATATCCTATCAGCGCTCGACCTTTTACTGATACCACCCAATGAGTCGGTATCAGTATTGTATCCAGCTAAGATGATAGTTACGGGATTACCCGATTTATAATCATTCGCAGCTATTTTTATTCATTTTATATCAACTATGACTATGTTATAATGGTTTTGTTCTGATATCCCTAATGGTCGTGAGTTAATCACAAAGCTTGAAACCTCAGGCGGCGATGCCATGTGATTTATTATTTCATTTAGAAATTCAACAAACTAGGAATCTACTTCAATTCGCTTAAGTTTACAGGCCATTGTACTGGCAGTTAATGATGGTACTGAGAAGAATGACGGAAGCACTGGTATGTTGAAATTTTCTCACTACTGCAAATATACACATTATATGTATAGCTTATATTTATATGGCTTATAATTTTATAAAATATGCACATATTACCCATTTGATCTACATCTACAATCAAATTATTCATTCTAAGTTAGTTGACATACACTAAAGAAAAACAATAAAACATCAAATTTAGAGCGTAGATATTAACGTTATTTCCTTTAATTGGTACTGGTGTTTGAAAATTATTTGCAGTTTACAATAATATTGATATTAGCTAAAAATTGTTGTTGTTGATCCCATTTTCTGTTTTGGATTCCGATTCACAACGTTCACTTATAGGAAGTAATTACCAACGTGACCGCTTTTTAGAGAAACAAGCTCAAATAGTAGTGCACATTATGGCACGACGATCTGCAGACGAACAATGGAATTCGACTGCTGCTCCAAAGAGTATGAGCATCACCAAAAGTAGCAAAACGGCAAACTCTGCTCAAATCAGTCCAACCACACTCGACATTAGGAAGACTAATATGGTCTACAGAGTGTCTAACAATACTGCGATCAATGAGACGAAAAATACAATCAGTGCTATACCAAGCTACTCGAGTTCGCATGACGTAACAAATACATCCCTATTGGAAGCAACACAAGCAGCGAATTTCTTGACAACCAATACAACCACATTAAGTGCTAATGATTCACTTATCTCAATACCAACCGAAACTACTGCGATTGCTAGTATACAGATGATTACCGATAATTCGGCAAATACAAATATATCGACTGTGACAAATACAACCAACACTATGCATGCGAATCTAACTGAACCTAATGATAATACTAAAACCAACTCAGTGTCACGCAACGCTAACATGATGATAATGACTGGCGATAACAGTATGATGTCCAATATTTCAAACAATACAAGCATATTTGATGGAGTGGACATAAACAGCACTATGCAAACAAGTACAAACGAGCTCAGTTATAGGACCACAACTGAATCGGTGCCAAGCGATGCAACCACAATGAGGAGTCCTAGTATCTTCACTGCACCGGTGACTGAGACAATAGCTAATGTAGCGAGTATATCGGAACCAAGCTCAGGAATTCAAGCTCAGTTTGTGCAAAACTATACAACCACGTCAGATGCTGCAAATGAAGTGAGCTCTGTGCCAACTGAAACCATAGCACTGCACGACGTGAATGTCACCACTCTTAAAGGGGATGTAATCGGAAGTGTTGAAGTCGTTAAAACAACCGACGAAGCATTGAGTATGGACATTACAGAAACAAGCAACGTAATGACATCTATCGTAGCAAAGACACGGACGGAGGAGGAAGTGCTTATTACTACAATATGGACAACGAATGCAACAGCATTTATGGAAACCAGCGCACCTAACGCGCCCATAATGAGCTCTGTTGCTTCTACCGCTGGTACAACAATCGCAGCAACAAGTACTACAGAAATTATGTCGACTGTTGCACAGATAGATACGTCTTCTGAGTCATCTACAAGCAATAACTCTGTGGTAGCTGACTTGAAAAGGTGAAGTTCACTTGAATGCTTATATATTAGATGAGCCGTTTCCCTATTTACCAACATTGTTCTACTTTTATTTATATGGCATCTTCCTTATTATCTAACTTTTTCTGGTAATTCATTGCCGATAAGTAATACAAAGTTTTCAGCTATAGTGAAGAATCGCAAAACGACAATGAGAAAAAATTCGATCAATTTGTTTTGTGAGAAGTTTTGATTTTACGGTAGAAAAAATTTAGTAGATTGCCGTCCCACTAAACTTGCACACCTCACAATGTAAAGACTGTAGTGATGCCGATTTCGTTCAGGCTTCACATTGTGGCAGAAAAATTTTGAAATCAGCTGCTGTTAGATGTGGAATATAAAAAAGCATCATGATTGCTAAAATCAAGTCAAAGATCCGACGAAATCAATTTGAAGTCGTCTTATCATTAAATCACCCAATGCTATCAATCGTTTCCTGCTTTTTTTGCTTCTGTTCTTGAAGCTCAAATGCGATCTATTTTTCGACAGTCGGCAATTTCTCAAAGTCTTCAAATGATCAGTTGGCGCTTTCCTTTCAAGTTATTTCTACTCGAAAAGATTTTCGTTGTTATTATAGGATTCTTTTTTGAGCACCAGCAATTTTTTTGCTCATTTTTTTGTGGTGATCAAATTTGGAGTATGGAAATGATGGTGCAAATTTGTTACGACATGGAAATTCAAGTGATAAGAATGTTGTTAATCCTCGCAACAAACTCTTATATCCACTATGGCTTTCTCATTTTTCATACCGTCAGGGAATAAGTTTCCTTAAATGAAACACCGTGCGTATTGTGAATGCCGCGAATTGATACATTTCCAATTCATCGCACATTTCAGAAGTTCTTACCCTCTCAAATTTTGGACGCCTTCAAATTTGTGTTAATCATCTAAAGATGTTGATGAGCAGTGTTGAAAATACCGATATTTCATTGACGAATAAACCACAGATGGACAATTTCAGCATCAAAAGTGCTTAGATTCATTAATGATGGGCACAAATGTTTTCATAGTGAATGACTTTCAATTCTAGCAAGAGAAAATATTTATTGATTGTTCTATTTCAACCTATCTAATGCAAGGCTAGTTCAATTAATTCTTCTCTATCCAGGGATCGATTGAGCATCGCGTTCTTCGGCAAGGACGTTCTTAAAGTGTTTTGATATATGGTGGTGATTCTGCAGTGCGTTTGATGTCCACTGGGGTCCATCCCCCTACCTGTTGAGGTCGTAATAATTTGCACAAATCCCGTGTTCGGCTCGCTTAATGCTTATAGGCTTCAGGTGTATGCCTAATGTTGAAGTTTCTGAGGCATATGTTAAGAAGGGTGAGCCGTAGTGTCTGTCAGAAAGGTGGGTTTGGAGCGTAAAGTTTTTTGTCCTCTTCATAATATTTGTCCTCTTGGTAATCTCGGTAAACTTTTACACTCACCTAGCAGCAGCTTCCTTTCTACAATGATTTGATGCTATTTCATTCATCGTATTGGCTTTCCCAGCACATAGTAACATTTTATATGTTCCTTTCTTTGAGTGTAAATAAGGCATCAGAAACGTAACCATTTTTCATAGACACGGTTTTTTTATGAAAGGAAAGAGGTGCAGCTGCCGTCCGTCGATTTTCACTTTCATATCGTCTAATACTATTTTTCGCATGATGTTCTCAAGAGTGACTGTGATTAACTTTGGCAAGATAGTGTCGCGCTGTTAAACATTTTCGGATCCCTGCTTATTTATGCAGTTGTTTTTCGTTTATTGTCCTGAAGTAATACTCGTGTGAAATGTTTGTAGACAACAGACAACATGTCTCTTTCACACACATAAACGTCATGTCACTTTTTTCTGCAGCAGCAGCGAATGCTATCCAATGTTCCATCGCCCTTATAGAATTGGTAAGTAGTTCCATCTCGGTGGCGGAGTGCAGTCATTTTTGTCTTATGATTGGTAAACTATTGGCTGGCATTGCAAATGCTCATACCACCTTCAGCTGCTTCATTCATCACGTGTTGTGAAGTATTCTCTCATCGCATTTCTTGTTTTCTACACCTTTAGCTGGTCCGTATTGGCTTGTAAGTTCTAGAGTTCATAAAGACATTCGTCTTTTAGCAATTTTAATTTTTTTTTGGCATTTTTGGCACATCGTGGAAATGTTGAGTTACCCGGTTATATTCCTTGTCGATATTATCAATAACGATATCTTCTAAAGGTAACTAAGAAATCAAAGACATCCAATTTATTTTAGTTTTGTGATTTCGCTTTTAAAAGTTGCAATTTTCTATCCTTTATGCGTTAGGAGAAATCAGTCGATGATTGGATCATGTCTAGAACTAATCCACGGTTACCCTGCATATTTGTTCGGTGGGGACTGAAATATTGTTCACTCATGGACAGTTTTCCAGTCTTTCTCAGAATGGTTAGGAGCTTATTCATAGGAGTCGACTAATTGTAAAACACCTCCATGTACTTGTTCGCTGCTCAATTACGAGGTTTCGGCCAAATCGACGTGCAATATGCAATCCGTTTATATCCAGATACAAACATAAACGCATGCACAGATGCTGAATCTGCAAACGCTTCAAGCGAAGTATAAACTTACTTTTGATCTGCAATTTTCTTCTACCTACCACTTGGAGTGCACTACGTAGCCTCATGACTTTTCTAAGTGCGGAGAATGATGCATTCTTCAAAATAATTATGATCTGCAAATGCAATTACGAGACGTCATATGCAGTGTGATCGGCTTTGAAGGCTATCAAAATTAATATCAAATTAAATTAAAAATCAAAATTAATGTATGCGCAAATGATTTCAAATGATGACAAATAGAATGCTAGCAAATTATATTCAATATAGGTTTCTTAATCGCATTCCCTCACAGAAACTTGAGTTATTCCTCAGCTTATGCTTGAATTCTAAAGAGACTATGCACTGTGTAGCAATGATGAATAAGCTTGAAGTTTATATTGTAGACCAGATTTTCATTTTAGAATTATTGTACTCTGGTTATTAGCTGCAGCTGTGGTTATTCTCGCGATTTGTTATGTTTACTATGATCATCGACGTACGAAGGCCGAAAAATTGAAAAGTATTTAATTATGTTTTCAAAAAGTTGTATCCCTATGAAGTCTAATGTTGTTTTATCTTTTCAAGACGCTGCATCGAGAACGGCTAGGACGAAAGGTTTACGTCATGGCAAACATCTGATGAGAAAAAATGTCTGTCATTTATTTCCCATGGGATGTGCTATCAGTTTGATTTAAGCTGTTTAATTAATTGGATGAATAGAATAAGTAGAACGGCACATCAATAGTGACAAGTTTGGTACCTTTTGAATAACGTGAAATTAAGGGCAAAAAACCGCGTCAAATCGAAGCGGTAAAGATAAACATGAAGGAATTCAAGAGGAAAGGTCCACTAGTACTACAAGCCAATTTACGTGGAGCTATTGTAAGTCGCACTGCTTTGTATTGCTTTTGCAATTTTTTAAAGCTTAACAGTAAATCGCCATGACGCTTCAATTATGCTCAATTAATTTACACGAAGATAAGCCTTAGCGATGATCAATTCCGTTTGACGGGATGCGCCAACGCATTCGTGTTTAACGTGATATAGTGAAGGTAGTTGCGTGTGAGCCTGGTCTATACAGTGACTTGAGTTGACCGCTCTTGACCTGGTCAGGGCTATTTATCTCAACCAAATTTACCAACCAAAGAGGGATGGCAGAGCATGATAGGTTTGGGGAGGCCGCGAACTGATTTGGGCCTGCGTGTCACTGTGTCACGTCCACCATTGCGCTACTGCGCCTCCCAATTTGTATAGAATTTCTTATTTTTGGTTGAAAACACATCACCGTGAGAACAAAAAGGTACCATATTAGTTAAAATGACTATATTTAGACGATAAGGATGTACCATGAACCGCTGTGATAAGCCATTTGCAAAACGATAGATAAAAAGAATTCTATGCCATATTCGATCGTATTGTACCATATACGATTTGATTCATGGCATCTACATCTGAATTTATACTTACTTCTTGTCATAAATTATTTGTAAGGCATTAGTCGTTATTCTCTTGAACTGCCTTCTCCAATTGACATTAACTGAATCACTTATCTAGATTGCTCACTTCCACGTATTCAAACAATCTATGGATAATGCACATTTTGCTTTTCGTTTTATGTATTTCTATAGGATAGCATTTTTGCCGTAGGGAAAAGTAGTACGACTGGAATATCTCAGTGATTGGTAAGTTTCATGTGAGGCTGCTGCGAAATGAATGATAATTTGTCTGATTGTCCATTTATTTCAGTCGTTTATGAACCGTAATATGAAGTAATATCATTGCAAAAATGCAATTAAATAAAAACAAATTACGAATATCACTCTTTTTCTTTCTCGTTATTCTTTGGGCTATTTATTCATCAAATGCAATTCAAATGATTTGATAATCAATTAAAAGCATCAGTTCCTCTCAGAAAGAAAACAATTTTAAAAAGATGGAGCAGACGTTTCGAAATTTTGAAAAATGCTTTTGCGCCGTTGTAAGCACTTTATCTTAAGCGTTATCGATGACATATTGTAAAGAAAAAACAACTTTGTTTTAGACATATTCGTAGTTTTATTTATTTTTATCTTTGCAATGATATTATAATGCCCATAGTTGTGCGGAGATGACCGCAAAGCTCGACACCTCAGGCGGGACTCGTACCCACACTTACAGATATCCGGACTGCCGTACCTTTCATTACACAACCGAGGCCCTTGCTATGCCCACAAACTTATCAACAAGACTCTTGCTTAGGTTGTGGATGTCCTAGAATAACAGTGTCGCAGCGCATTCCTCTCAAATACTCCTGCAGTTTGGTAGATCACTTGGACAAAAATATCACTAATTTGCACTAGCTCGTTGACGAACTGGAACCCAATTCCATCAATA
>KN716264.1:34598-55321 GCA_000816705.1 Dictyocaulus viviparus | reverse complement strand
CTATTATTATTACCATTATTATTATTGTTAATTATTAATTATTATTACTATATTGTTATTATTATTACTATAATTATTAATACTATTATTAATATTATATATTAACGACTGATATTATTTCAGCAAACACCTCCACGATCAACCATTTCAAGTGGATTTGCCAAAACGGTAAGAGCATTTAACAGCCTTCTAAATTGTTTATTTCTTAAGATAGATTTATGCAAATCGATGAAAAATTCTTATCGATCTGGTTGTACTTCTGTATGCCCTTTCGTTGTTTTACAAATGAAATTGAGCATAGACGAAACGCAACGTGACTATAAAGTGACTGCAGTTGATCATTTTCCACCAATTCATTGCTAGTTATCATAACCAGATTTCCCTGATACCAATTTATGGGCCATCTAAGAATTCATAGATATATTTCATTATTTAATCAGTCCATTCATCAGCTGTCAACTTCAACTTGATAAGCTAGGGGGTGACTAAGCCTGCAAACTGATTCGGGCTTGTGTGTCACTGTGGCACCTTCACCACTGGCACTCTTTTAACTCTCATATTTCGAAGAATTTTATATGGAAAGAACTTCACTACGGCCATTGTAGAATCAAAAGACATCGTCAAGCACTGCTGGTGAAGTGAAGAAGCTGAGTGAAACAACGAAACAATCTACATCAACGACAAATCAGTCGAGAGATTCCGCTGAAGCGAGTGGTGTACAGTTACAGCAGCAATCGCTTACAAAATGAACTTTGATGAGTAATCAATGATGAAGTATCGTTAGTTTTAAGGAAAACAAAACTCGTTTAAGCTAAGACATTGGTGCTAGAGATGTATATTACATACGTTTCATTTTTTTTTTCTTCTCGACTTGAAATGAGATCAAATTCATTATGGTAAATCAGAAAACAACAAATTAAACTTCTTATCGTTGTTATGAATAATTATCTTCTTATCTCATTTTTAATTCTTCATGCGTCTTATAGAGAAATATGTAGAGGTGCCGTCAAATAATGCTTTCTAAAACAAAATTTATACTAAATTATTGTTAACGAACGTTAACGCTCTAGACGTTTATATTTTTTAAACTTCTCATTGATTTTAAATCATTGACACCTAAGAATTCATAGATATATTTCATTATTTATTCAATATGCTCATCAGCTTTCATGAAAATTAATAAATATTTATCACCTCGTCTCACAATTTCTTCGTAATGAAAACGCCCGTTCTCCTTGCTTACCTTGTCATCAACACAACAAATTGAACTGTTGCTATAAGGAAGTGAGTAAGTGAATTGTTGATAAGGGAACATTAGATAGAAACCACCGACATAATTTGTATTCGTGTTATAAAAAATGCATTAATGGCGGACAGAAAATAGATTAATAGCTCGACGCTCGTGTCTAGATGATTGTCTCTTACTTCATAGCAAGTAACAATGAAGTATAAGCCCAACCATACCATAGCCCAATACCGAATACCCCCCCCACCCCGAAACCATACCCAGTTAACCTCATAAACGTAGACAAAAATTTGTTCTGTTACAATTCTAATGTAATTTTAATTGTAATTCTAGTTCTAATTTTTTCACCTACATTGAGATTGTGCAATAATTACCAATGTCGTGAACGAAAATTTTGCATGCTTACATTAGTGTGTGAACAGTCGAGCCAGTGCTTTAATGAGAACTGGTAGTAGATTCTTCAGATGTTCTGGTCTAATCCTATCTGGTGCGTAAAATATAGGATTTCTTATCGACGAAATTTCACGTCGGATTTTGGAAGTGAGAACATTTGGAACAACATAATCGCCTTTCTTCCAAATGTAGCTATACGAATGTGGCTACCGAAGAAATCCAAGTACAGATGATTTCCTCCATTGCTTTTTTGGAACAAATAAGTGTTCCATCCTAGCATCGGAGATTAATCATCTTGGTCAAATGATTTGTGAAGCATCAGCAGGCGTTGTGGATGCTTTCGACAGCCGTAGTTGCTCCATTAATCACTTCTGCTCTTCTATTTTGAAATTTTACGTTAGGCTAGGAGAGATAGGTGAAAAAAGTAGAGAATCATTTTGAGAGATAAAGGATATTCGCTACACTGTCAAAGTTAGTGTTGGATCATTGTCATTGGACCATGTTTTTCAATGTCAAACACCCGATTCAGATCGTCAGTTCGAACGAATCGGTGTTCATGGTCAAGTTAGAATTTACGACTAGAACTGTGCCTCTAACACGTTTCTTATCGCATGCTGCAAGGAGCAGTTCTTTTCGAGTGTCGTAAACAACGCTTAGTGGCTGGTGCCTTCTCGTTTCAACCAGTCCGATGATGTTGTACCTGATTTTCATAGCATGCATCAAAAGGTCTTCTATGCAGTATTCGTGCGTTGTATGTGTGGATCACCACTCTAGTTTTTTCACGTTTAGGGAGCCCAGTTTGTACTTCAAAATTTAGCAGCCTCTCCGTACTCGCCCTACCAACACTGCCGCACCCGGTGCTCTTAGAGAGAGCCGTTCCGCGGATGCTAAAAAGTCTAGTTTTCTACTCATGCGCAGCTTGCCAGTCTATTGCAATAAATGAACAAGAATTTGTTTTTTATGGGCGACCCCTAACAGCCTCCCATGTACTTTCTAGTCGTTCGATTGCGGGCTTTTTGCCGAATAGAGGGGCAGGATACAATCCGTATACATCTAAACACAAGTATGCGCCTTTATACATAGATGTTCTTATGTACATGTGCATAGAAAGCATGATTAGACCAGCATAGCAAATGGGCCCATCTTCTGATTCCACCTGCATCTCAAGGCAAGCACACAATCGCTTTTGACTATATTCCACTATATATCATATATCGCAGCTGAGGTCGCGCCACGTAGCATCGCAACTAATCAGCTCAGCATCCTTAAAGAAGGTAGATCGTTTAGTGCAATGTTATTAAGTGTTTATTCCTCCGGTGAACACATATGAAAAAGTATGAACAAATCAATGCAAAATGTGAAATGCCATTACAGTTGGAACATCATGATTTCTTTATTAGAATACCGTGAAACTATTACTATTATTACCGCTACAGCTATTTCATATTGGTATTATTAACAAAAATATATCATTGTTTCCTCAAGAGTAAGGCCATTCAAAGGACGAATTACAATACAGTACAGTACAGTAGGACAAAGAAATGAAACAGCGTAATATTCGAATCTGTAGGTGACAAACTTTATGATATCGGATTTTTCGACTTTATTTGCAGAGGTTAAAAAGCATGATGTAACATAGAAATAAAAATAAGTTACCAATTTTTAACTCATATCAGTATTTAGTTCTAATTTTACACAAAAACATATTTATTACTGATCCTGGATCACCTGGATGATCATTCCTGTTGATCATCGACTAAGTCAAGCGGGCGCCAAAAAGCTTCCATTTTTGCCTATCGCGCGCGGGTGTAGTCCAATGAGTTCTTTTGGCTCCTGGTATTCGTTGAGCATCATAGTCCCTTTCTATGACCTTAGTAAAGAGGTCAAACTGTCGGGATGGTGGTCTTCCTGCAGTGCGTTTGATGTCCAGTAGGATCCAATCACTTACAGCTCGTGTCCATCGATCATCATCCATGCACATCACGTGTCCGACCCACCTAATCTTCGAAAGCTTGGCGTGCACGGCTGTATCTCTGATTTTCGATCGTTGACGTAGATCGGAACTTCGTATTCTCTCTTTCACTTGTGTGATATGGGAAACGCCAAGCATTACCCTTTCGATAGAGCGTTGTATTGCGCTCAATAAGCGTTCATCCTGCTTTCGTAATGTCCAAGTTTTCGAAGCATATGTTAAAGCAGGAAGAACCGTCGTATCAAAAAGGTGGGCTCGGAGCTTTATCTTTATTGTTCTCTTCACTACGTCCTCGACACTCTTTTATGTTCTCCAAACCGCTCGTTTCCTTTTGCTAAGCTCTGGTGCGATGCTGTTCATCGTATTGATCTCACGACCTAGACACAAATAGCTTGAGCACTCGAAGATATTCTTTCCGTTGAGCGTAAATGGGGCATCAGCAACGTATCCGCTCTTCATAAACATCGTTTTCTGGAAGTTTGAGGGCCATTTCTCCACAAGCACTGTCGAAGTCGGCTAACATTTCTTTCCCTTGTTCGATGTTTGGTGTAACAAATACGGCCAAGCGAAGATTACGGAGTTGCCGATCGTCGATTTTCACTCCCATATTGTCCCATTCCAATTTTGGCGTGACATTCTCAAGAGTGGCTGTGAACAACTTTGTAGATATAGTATTGACAGTACTGATCCTACAACTTACAAAGAAAAAATCTTTCTACCATGAATTATTTTTTCTTTTTGAGTCCTGATTTTTTTCAAGCGTTGTCATCAGACCACCAGATGTCGAAAGGAAATTAACAGAACTGATTTTACATATTACGTGCCGGAGATTGAAGCCGATTCTTCGATTTAGTTTGTTTTTTTTCTATGCTATCATTGCTTTCTGCATACATATCGCCTTATATTTTGAAAACATATCTCTAACACGGGGGAGCAGTGGCTCAGTGGTGGAGGTGCCGCAGTGACACGCCGGCCCGAATCAGTTCGCGGCCGCCCCCCAAGGCGTACCAAGCCCACCATCCGTCCGGGTTCGGTAAATTGGTACCAGAGGAAGCTGGGTGAGATAACTGACACTGACTTGGTGAAGAGTGGTCAACTCAAGTCATTGTATAGACCGGGCACGCATTCAACCATCTCCACGATATCACGTTGAACATGAATGCGTTGGCGCATCCCGCCACAAGGGATTGATCAACGCCAAAGATTATCTTATCTTATCTCTAACACAACAAAATTGGGTAGTCAATTTCCTAAGGACATGAACAAAATAGTTTCCCATCTTCTACATATTCTCGATCCTTGTGTTGAAAGCATGAAGTGTTGTAACAAAGATATCTATGTGAAAGAGATTCATGATAACAACAGTATACGTGGTCAGAATAAAAACCATAGAAACTTTGTAAGGATGACATCAATAACAGGAAAGAACTAAACTGCGATTTGTCACTACCCCAACGACTTCCTTCCAAAATTCAATAGAATTATCAAACTAAATTTTTTAGTTTTTTCTTTTGTAGAAAATACTGTGTCGAGTAATCTTTACCTCATATTAAGCCCAGATTACATGCAAAGAAAAGACATATGAAATGTCATAATAATTTCTGGACTCTGAGTCATCGTACCGAAAGTTAGAAATGGTGGAGAGGCGAGTGAAAGTACAAATGTCCTGAGTCATAAATGGTCATAACTATTTCGATATTTCGATTTGCTTCTGGAAATGAACTTAGCTGAGGAACTGAAAAAGACATTGATTCAGCATGCCGAAGTCTGCGCCTCGTCACTACATATATAAGCGGATACAATAAGTATGCTCCTCCATAGTCTTCACTCATAACCCCTAATATGACCCCCTAGTAGGTGCAATAACTCAACTTTGGGGCAAACCTAACGGCTACCGAATTCTGAACCCAAATTAACACATAACACGCAGGTTGTAGAAAAATTCGAGAGTCTGACTTGTTGTTGACAGCAGTCCTATGAAATAAAAGTGACATTGTAGATCGTACACGTTATGTAAACCAAACCCAATCACAGAATTGAATGTAATTTTTAAAGTATGTAACTACATAAACATTAAGATCTGTTTGTTCTTTCTTTATTAAACAACACGAGGTTTTTCCGAAAACACTGTATTGACATAGTTAACGTTTCGGCGGCTTCGCCTTCCTCAGAGCTTGGAAAGGCCAGGTTATTCACATTTCCATCAGCCAAATACCTTCATTACTCGACAGAGACCGCCAAAACGTTAGCCATTTCAATAAAGTGTTCTTGGAAAACTTCGCGTTGCTCAAGAAAGAAAGAACAAACTGTTTATTTATCTATTTGATGCCGAAGTTAATAGATAGCCGTTCTTGGCAATAAAGATGTGGGTTTAGACAAAAATTCAAATTCACTTCGTACTGATCTCAACAAAGAACGATATAAAGGTTTGGATTTTGCAACGATTGAGGAAAGCATGAGTGATAGAGATATCGAATGAATCATATCACTATCCCACAGCTGTTCAATAAGATACACTCACTTTAACTAGGTATCGCTCACAATGCAGCAGCGTTTTCATGAGTGTCTTCCAAATGACTTCAGCATAGCGTGCAGCACGCTTGTCGTTGCAGTAAGTATTGAGAAAGTTATCAAGAAGGGTGAACAGGGTAATTATCAAAGTTGGGTGTGAACTCTACTATATAACTTAGCATTTTTTAGCTTGTAGCTTTATCGTGTGCAAAGAATTCAAAAAAGAGGAGCCGTGGTGGAGGTGACAGTGTTATTAGTGTAAGTAGGAATGTTAGCACAACAAAAGAACATGATAAGCACAATAAAGGTTTGTTACAAAGAACTCCACAACTAGAGGTGGTTTTTTATGTGCTTCTATTCTTCATAAGTTGAGCATTAAAGAGTTTTTTTTAAACCTACACAAAACCGCTATGCATTCGAATTAAAACAATTCAATGTGCTGTCCAAACAGCGATTATTAGATGTCGGAAGATTTCACTTATCCGATACGTATTTCTTCCTTTATAGAATCTATGAAATTAAGATAATAAGTAAGATACACAAATGTTGGCGTTTACCAATCCCTTGTGGCGTTCGTGTTCAATGTGATATCGTGGAGGTAGTTAAATGATTGCCTGGTCTATACAGTGACTTGAGTTAACCACACTTCACCATGTCAGTGCTAGTTGCTTTCCTCAGATTTCTTTGGCACCAATTTACCGAGCCCAGAGGGATGGTGGGCTTGGTAGGCCTGGGAGGTGGAGGGGCCGCAGTGATACGCCTGAATATGGATAAGATGAACAGCACTGACTTGGTGAAGAGTGGTCAACTTAACTCACTGCATTAACCGCGCACACATTCAGTCACCTACAAAATATCAGGATGAACACGAATGTTGGCATATCCCGCCACAGCGATCAGCGTCAAAGATTATATCTAAATTGAGAATTGTGCACAACAAAAACGAAAAAATTCTATTTCGATAATTCCATCAACCAATGGATTACCAAAGTCACCAACGGAAATAAGCTCATTGTATCTGAACTTGTCATATGCAAAACACAGCAAATATTCTACAACAAGTAAGCAGCTATGAAGAGCAAGCGATGCAAATATTGCCCAAAGATTTTACCACTCTATTTACTCTATCATCCATCTAATTTGTGGCACTATTTTGTAGCGTTCATAACAATGTCACGTTACCGTTCAGTAGTCAATCATTGTGATAAACTAGCTTGACTTATAGTTTGCTTTAGCTACATTACCTAGGTTTCCAGTAAAGCAAACATAATGTCTCACAATATTCGAAGCTTCCTTATTAACAATAATTGGCACGGGGGTTATTTATTTATTTTACTTAGATACAACATTTTACCTAGTGTACGATTTAGGTACTGATACCCAGCAGCACATCACTGAGCAAAAATTGAAAAGTGTAGGCATAAAAAAAGATCCAAAGGAATTAAAGCAAGCAGTTAAACGACCTACAGAGATAAAATCAAGAGGAAAAACGATTGTGAAGCAATGCCAAGTTGAGATGCCAGGTAAGCACAAAATATGAATATGAATAAGAAAACAGATGAATCACTGAATTCTTAGAACATGAAAAAAGCGAGAAATTCATGAAGGAGAACGCACCTCAACTACCACCATTGAACTCGGTTGAAAAACTCGTTGACGTCAGTAGAAGGAAGAACTCAATTGCTCGAATTGATGATAAAGGCACAAAGATTTTGAGTGCGGAAAAAAAACCTGAAGTTTGCCATATTCTGTTTTAAAAAATTACACACTCTTTTTATTTTATACAGTACAACGAATTTGATAGTATATATTGTACAAGGACGTTTAGTAGAATTCTACACGATTAGAATTTGAACGATACAGATTTTCGTATGTAAATTAAGGGTAAATTCGAAGATACACAAGAAACGGATTTCAAAACTGCGGAAAAAGTAAAGGTCAGTCATCATTGTGTGTAGAAGCTGTAAATGTCAATTGTTTATCGTTCTTTTTTCTTTAAGAATGAAAGCACCATATCACCAAAAATTGACTCTCGTCTAATGAGTAAGCTAACAGTAAGTATAGCAATCGATTTTCATGAATAGAATTACATTTCAAAATCCATCATTTCCATCGTATTTTGTTTAGAACGTAAGTCTGATGACAGAACGAGTTGATCCACGTTTAATGAGTGCTGTTTCGGTGAGAAATAATAAAGCCACAGAAATATTTATATGCATCATCGTATGATTATTGACATTTGTTTAGAACTTTGGCGGAAATTCAGAAGTTGTTGACCGTCGACTTATGAGTGCACCGATCCCACTCGATAATATTACAAATACAGATGTTATTATGAAAGAAGCAAAATTTGTGTGAATAACCAGTAAGGGGTTTCATGCTTCCTATCAATGTCGTCGAGAAAAATTCATTAGACTCTCTCGCGCCCGTTAAGTAGGTTTTACTAATGGTTTTACTTCTATCCGATAGGTTTTACTAATGCTATTCAACACTGCTAATGATCAACAGGAATGTAGATAATCCTGATGATTATTGTCCTCAAGTAGGACCATAGTGCAGTGGTGAAGGTGCTGCATCGATGCAGAGGTCCGAATAAACTATGCAGTCATCTTCCAAGTCTACCAAGCTCGCCATTTCTCCAGCATTGGTAATTTGGTAGCAAAAAAAATCTGGTTTAGATAAGTTGCATTGGCTTCATGAACACTGGTCAACGGAATTCATTACATAGACCAGGATTCCGTTCAGTCATCTCTACGATTTCAGATCGAACACGAATACGTATGTCCATCCCGCAATAGGATTTGATCAACGCTAAGCTTTATCTTATTGCTACATTCATATTTTTTGAGCCTATTTCATTCAAGGTATTAAAATTTTTATACTTTATATCAAGGCGTTTAGCACAATATTGACGCTTTTAGCATTCATTATAATCTTATTTGCTCCACATTTGATTTTAAACGGGTTTTTATTTAATTGTTTGGAAGCAAAGAGAAAGAAAAGAGATCTGAATGTTTTGCATAATTCCAAATTTACTAATCTTAGGGGTCAAGTAAGATTTTTAAGCGCTTTGCTGATTTTTATAGCGTGGCTGAATCAGGTTAGATAGGCGGTGTGTCTTCCTTCTCACAATATGACATTTATCCAGTTGTTGAAAGTTTAAGTAGTTTAATCTGGAATGTTATCTCTAGTGAGCGATGTATCGATGGGACCAATCCCAGAGTAGTACGCTACTTTTCCGGAACCTTGAATTGCTCCTAATAGAGTGGAACTATACTTGGTGCGGTTTAAGGAGCTGCAGCACTAATATAGTTGATAACTAATCGGATTTCTTTTTCTATCAAACTAAACCAATCACGTCTTGAAAGATAATGAAAATTTTTCACCTGCACCATATAACAGGTTAAAAACATTAACTTGATTGATCGTGGTTGTCATATCGCAGATCGGATACGGATTGCATAAACTTTAAGATTGAAGTAAAGTAGAATTTATGTTACGTTTAAGAATTCAAGGTGTCTGCATGTAGTCACCAGCATTCTACGGTTATGCTCTAGATATAAATAGAAAGCAAAGCAAGGAGCTGTCGCAGGATACGCCTACGCAATCATGTTCGTGGAGATCATTGCTCACCAATTTTCTCTGATTTCAATCCATGAACCCTTATAAATAATGCGCTTGGTAGACTTGCGTGCGACCGCGAACCTACGTGCTCTGCTTCGTTCCTTCTGTTCTCTTCTATAGTACTGTATAAATGAACAAGTGTACTGCCTTTCTGATTTATGGATTATTTTAGGGCGATTTGTTCGATATCTCGTCAGAATTTTGAGTTTCACCTCATATGAAACGTGACTCATGCTGTTTTCAAACAAGTGATATTTTAATAAGTAGTGATATGGATGATATGTGATATCAAAAGCAGTATAATTTACAATTTGATTAAGATTTACTTATAATCAAATGTTTTAATGTATGAAAAGTTTTATTTATCACATCCGTGTGCTTTATTTATATGCATCAGCTTATCTTTAAAACGACTTTTGATAACGATTCTCAAGTGTTCTATAAGCATATAATGTGATTATTTCTTATGAATTAAAATTCTCTCCTTTTAAGAACTGAGGTCATTTCGTAAAAAGAAACTTCGTCCTGTAAAATCAAAAGCAATAAATTATTTGCATAGTTGTTTTTCCGCAAGTCGGTATGTAAGGCGAAATCAAAAGATCACATAAATTCTACACTAATCAAAAGCACAGTCCTAGCGTAACTGTGTCGGTTGCTTGTTATTCGGCTGCGCAGGATTTTCAAAATAGATAGATGATCCAGTACGGGGTGATCCTACTTCGAATTTTGATAATTAAATCATGAATACATCATAATTACAACAATGAAACCGCATCGTGAGATATAGCGGCATATTGTAAGATAATAATAATAATTGTTGGCGTTGATCAATCCCTTGTGGTGGGATGCGCCCCCGCATTCATGTTCAACGTGATATCGTGGAGGTGGTTGAATGCGTGCCTGGTCTATACATGACTTGAGTTGGCCACTCTTCACCATGTCAGTGCCAGTTATCTTACCCAGATTCTTCTGGTACCAATTTACCGACCCCGGAGGGATGGCGGGCTTGGTGGGCCTGGGGGACGGCCGCGAACTGTTTGGGCCGGCGTGTCACTGCGGCACCTCCACCACTGAGCCACTGCGCCCACTTAGCGGCATATGAATAGAATAAAAATATGGTGAAAGGATGATATGTAACAGCTGGTAAAAGGCTGATAATTTTAATAATTATTCCTAATAATTTCATCCCCTTGAGCATGATACCGAACAGCCATCATCAAAATCCTTAGTATTAATCATAATCACCTGTCAGGTGATTAAAGTACACCCAATAAGCCACGTCCTACAATGTTTTTATTCTTTCCTCGCGATCATGTTAAGCTTACTAAATAGTACTACCGGAGATATCCACTTTCGGATCTTGAAGTTGTTGGCAGCCGCGAGTACAGCTTTATAGAGTCAACCATGAATCCAGCAGTACACACACGAACACACTAAAGAAGAAGATCTGCATATGCTGCAAAGAGACGTGCTCGAAGCTGACGTCAAGTTGTATTCACAGCTATGAACGACTTAAGGATCACGGGATGAGTTGAGCTAGTGTTGCGTAGAGCAGTAACACAATGAACGACGAGCACGCGACAAAGAAACAAGTACATAGAGAACCCACTAGGCGTAAAAACAGGCTATATAAACCATCAATTAAATAATCAGATATTATCGCATTGAATTCTTCGACAACGAATTTGTAAAAGGACGTTTCCTAACGGATCAATTTTTTTGACTCACTAAAGAATGCGTTTATTTCTCGCCCGTTTGGTGCACTGCTTTATTAGTAAAAATTCATGGTACTGATTTTTTTATGATGTCGTGGTTAAAGATAACGTTTGACTAAATCGGAAAGTGGAATCACACAAATGTTTACTAGCTAAACTTTAGTTTTATGGGTGTACAAAAAAATCTGCGTTTCCGAAATTTCGCTCAGAGACCTTTTCTCTAGGGATAACAAGTCGTCCACCGCTCCGTTGTCTGGTGCTTGTTTTGCCGCCATAAGTCTCCTGTATGGTTATTACGTCAAGATTACTGTGTTCTGCAGCTTTATGAAGAGCAAAGATATCGGTGTCTAAGAAAACTACAATGATATTGTATGTAGAAAATAGGGAACAGCCACTATAGCGAGCCATGGGCGTTCTCATTACACTCTGTTCATTTTCGTCACATTTTGTTGAAGATTTAGTCGCCTATCACCAGTTGTCTTACTTCCCAAGGTCAGAAACGGTGTAGCTCCGTTCGCGAGTTACTGAGAGAATGGTTCTGTTACTGTGGTTTGTTTTTTTTGTTTTTTATTTCGTGGAAGAGCCCTACCATAGCGCTCTCATGGTGCTCATCACAGGAAGTCACCGGCTATTATTGACCAAAAGGATGACTACATTGTGACTTTATTTCACCAGAAAGACTATCATTGTTGATAGGTTTACCCTGGGCTACGTTTGCAAGTATGGTATAAATATCCTAAAAATACACCACAAAAGCAATAAGACAGATACCCATTCGAAATTTACAAAGAAAACAAACTATTTTAAAAATTCTTCCACTGCGTTGCACTAAATGCTATAAATTTTTTCCAGAGTTCTTCGGTTTTATTGTCTATACGATGACACTAAGTTGTTTTCGAAATTTTCACTTCGCCTTTATGAGTATGATGACTTATTTAGTTATTTGGACTTCAAGGAGAAGGAAAACTTATGTGATTGTATGAATAGTAATCACCTAGCATGTGACACAATCCCAGAAGCAATTTCCCTCATCACATTTTTGTACACTCCTCAGTGCAATGCCCAAATGCTTACTGATTTTTCAATTATTTTCAGCTTCGATGTAATGGTGAGAATCTTGTTCTCTCTCATACAATTTTGACCACGAAATTCACTCAATGTTGGAGCGCAGTGTCGCAAAGGCAGAGGTGCCATAATGGTGAAGCAGGCCTGAACGAGTTCGTGGTTGCTCCCTGACCCACCAATCCCGCCATTCCTGCGGGATCGGTAAATTAGCACCAGAAAAATTTGGGTATGATAAGTAGCCCTGATTAGGTTAAGAGTGGTCATTTTATGTTACTGTATAGACCGGACTTGCATTCAACCACTTCCATGATATCACGTTGAACACGAATGCGTAAAAGTATCAACACGGACTAATCAATGACAAAGCTTATTATATTTTCTGAGTGAATATGCTAGTCAACAAAAAAACAAATTCTTGTTATTATTTCAAAATATTGTAGTCGCTATTTATTTTGTATATTTCCGTGCTTTTCAATGATATTTCTATCAATTGGAAGCGGAATAATTCTCTTTAAAAGGGCTTGAATAAAGTGCTTATTTGAAGCCACACTCCTCACTCCAAACTGCCACTCCAATTTAAGTCATAAAATTTCACTCAGGATGAGATGAGTTCTAATATTGTTAACTCTTATGAAATACTTTAGTAACTATATTAATGCGCCAGTAGTTGTACATCTGATAGATTCAACCAATCACAGGGACACCTCATTGTTATCAGATCTGTCGTAACGTAAAATTTTATTCACAAAATACATTATAGAAAAAAAAACACTGGTTGATATTCAGAATGATAAAGCAATAAATAGTACGTAAAACTGAAACTTAATTTGATAAGGAAATTTGAATATGCTCAAAATTTTTTGAGACGCTTCAAAATCGATATTCGGAGAAAAGAATCGTGTCATCCAAATAATGAGAATTTACGACAAATAAACTAATTAACTATACAACACGACTGTACACGTTAGTTTCAATTCTGATGATGCTATTGTGTGAGGGATTTCCACATTTTGAGGTGATAATCGTTCTATTAGTTATTGTACCATAATAATTATTGACGCGCTTGATGATCTATAGAAGGCGACATCGATTAGTGTTTTAGACGAGAAACGCTGGACCGATGGATAAGCCAACAACCGAAATCATCGTTAACCAGGTCGTTGTTACTGAAGCCGAATTACATCTGAATCATCATGTTTCAAATATAACAGTAATCGAAACTTCTCTCCCAACATTGCTGTATTGGATCAAAAGCACGATGTCAATTTAGAGGCAAGAAGCTCATCAGCTCGAAATAGCGGACCGCAATTTTGTTATAATAGAGATTTTCGGATTACAATTTTCTATAACATATTGCTTATACAAAAAATATTCACCCATCTCCATAACAGCAACAAATCATCGACTCTCGTCCTGCTTGTGAGGTATTTGTGCATTGTGCTGGAGCATTCATCATTGAGCCAGCCTTTAAAAACGATATTTTGTTCGTTTGAATTTCAGTTTCTTCTTTGTTCTTATATGAGTTTCTATTGCAAGTAACAGAGGTGACTCATGTAATACAAAGAAAAAAAAAAACATTGTGGTATGTATAATTGCTACTTAGAATTTTTCTAAGTGTAAATGTTGAGTGTTCACGATGAGGAAAGTCGTTGTATTTATACTTTTTCTATAACACATTTGATGTTTAGAATTGAGTTAAGCCTTTTTAGTTAGTTGAATGGAGGTTTAGGTATTTTTCATATATTCTGTATTCATATAGCCGTACTCATTCATATCGTGGTACAGCATGACTACAATCAACTACTGATTAGGTTATGTGTGAATCAACAGGAACCGTATACTCTCTGTCTGCTTACAGAACTGTTCTTGCAGATTGTCGTGTACTACTTGACATCTCCTATATCCATTCACGATATGCGCTTGATCGTTGCGTATGATTACAACATAGAAAACATGAACATACAGAAGATAAGATGATTGTGATTTTGTTACGATAGAAACTCATAGAGTTTTGACGAATGTATGGATAATTGTTTGAGGAACATATTGAGTCAATCGTGTAAGTCTTCGTGACGCTTTTCATATAGTTTTGTTTTATGTTTTTATGTTTGTGTGTTTGTTTTTTTTTCATCTGAAAAGCATACGAATATTTCAACGTCACAACTGGTAATCAGCCGACAGTTGATGAACAACGAAGCGTTACTATGGCCACCATTTGTTGATATTAAAAATAAAGTGTTTAGCGTATCATATCAACCATGAATATTACTATAGAAATTATTTAATAGAGTCATATTGGATAAAATATTTAAATGAAACATATTAATATTGAGTGAGAAGAACTGCTGAGTGGTTAGAACTCCTCTAACCTCTGTGATTTTATCTCGACATTTGTTTTTATTTCTATTTTTTTTTAGAATTTATACGATATTCAAGTAAAATCTGAGGCTAATTTTTATATGAAAATAGATGAATTCTTGACTATTAACAAAAATGTGAATAATATGAGTAGATTTAATCACAGAGATGTCTTACATTATGAGGTTGAGGAAATTATTTAAAAAAAAAAGCTACTGAGGAAATAATCGAAGCGAAATAGAAATAAAAGAGATGAAGAGATAGAAAATTAGTAGATTCAGCTACAGTATCCATCTTTGAAAACGTCTAATTTTATAGACAATTTGACCGCCCAGTAATATTTTCTGAAAAATTTTCAATTTTTGGATTAGCTAATTTTTTTCTGCCTAGTTTTTTCTTACCACAATATGAGGGAAGAGTTTAGTAAATAACAAAACATTAACAGAAAAACAGTGCTTATTAGAAAAACGATGAGGAGTTAAGCAAATTTTTAGTTGACTTAGGGGAGTCGTTTTTGATTGGAATTTCAACAATCCGTGGAAGAGGTGATTATTTGTAAGCTTTGTGGTAAAATATGCTTTTCCTAGGAGGAAAATACCAATATAATGAAAGATTTGTTGGACGAGTCAAACGAAAGTACTTGTGTTAAGCCTTTCTGAATTACTCCGCTCTTATAATTGCATGAATAGAATAAAATTTGAAATATATTTTACAAGAAAAAACAAGCCTTCATTATTAACTACTAAAGACGATAAACTACTCTTTATTATATTCGTAATTTGTTATTTAATTGCATTTTTTCAATGATATTATAATGTCCATAGTTGTGCTGAGATGGCCGCAAAACTCGGAACCTCAGGCGGGACTCGTACCCGCACTTACAGATATCCGGTCAGCTTTACTCTTTATTATTATTTCTTAAGTTTCAATGAATTTCACTTTTAAAAGTTTTATTTAAAAAAAAACGACGAACTCGTTGACCAGCATATGCGTTAAGGATTTCGGAGATTGTTACGCTCAGGATATTATGAGGGCCTTTATACAAAGAGGATGCCAGTGGCTATTTGATGTGTCATCGACGTGTTGTCATTCAATCCTGTTCGATGAGTACTACCGAAGCGAGTGCGAGTTAAGGTATTAAAGAAGGTGTCGTCATACCATTAAAACAACTGTTTATGAGCTGTTGATACTTTAAACCAATTGTTTCTCTACTACGAAGAAAAAAAAGGCCATTAACTCCATGAACACTTAGAAATTGAACTTTGCTACAAAGTACTCGAAATTCTGAAGAAGACATTCAAAGAAACAAAAGTATCATAAGCATCAAAGATTATCTGTTATTGAGGCTGAAATGTTTAATATATTCTGATTGGGGGTGTCACTAATCCCTGAAAGAAGCTGGCGAGTTTTTTATTTCAAATATTTCCAGAAATGTTATTCTCCTCTCGGTTTTATGGTAGACTGTGTTCGTAAAGCAGTAAGTGTATTTTTGCGTGATTTTGAGCTTTTCAAAATATTCGTTCACCATTGGTCAATTTGTGACTCAAATCGCTATTAAACAGAGCACTAGTTTACGGTGAGTATCAACAAGCTTTCTACTGAGAATATGATTTCTGTTTTTGTTGCTAATTGAGCAAAATATGAATGATTATTTGGATTGTTTTTATGGTTTCTATAGTCACCGTTGTCACGTCATGGCTTCCTTCCTTGAGCAACATTGGGACTCAAGCTGGAGGATTACAGGTTATTAAAATCAATTGATGGAAAAATGAAAATTAGGAGGGTGAATTATGGTATAGTCTATAAAAAATAAAGCAGAAAGAAAAGGTGAGTATGAAGAACACTCTCTTGATTATAATTATGACGTGTATAATGATTACAACTGAAATTTTGAAGCGGTAGGATTCTGAACTAGAAGATTTTCTGCTTATCGAGTTGATACGCATCTAAATTATCAAAGAGTTTTAGTAACTGAAAACGACTGTAGAACAGCTTTCGCATAAGACTAAAATAATTTGTTCGATGATGAACAAAGCGAATTTGAAGTTTGTTTTCACAAGCAGCAGAAAGCGAACATTCAAGTGCTGGAGATTTCGTGATTTCGAAACTGAAGACCGAGATGTGTTTGAATATTTTGCATCTAATCAAAGAAGAATACCTTACGTCTCAAAAAATCAATATCAAGAATCAATAGCCACCGGCTAGTGAGCTATTAATAGTTGAATGATTCGGGCACTTTTTGAAATTCATTACTTTAACTGCTAGAACAGTCATCTAAGTACTACCTGAATCTTGTAGGTATCTATTCTGTTCTGCTTCTAAAAGTTCAATAACAGAATCAGAAATACGGTAAAGAGCTGTACCATTAAGAATATCAATACCGTTAGCAGATGAGTAGCCCCAGTTACTAACAGTTGAGCTGATGCTACTGCTAAAATCTGAATGCTATCCACTTCGCCGTTATTTGCAGAAATTTGATCATTTATGCGACTTCTTCTTTCAGTTGAATTGGTGACTGATTCTAGTTTCGAGTTTTTTCGCATGATATGCAAGATTTTTTCCTATTCATTAAGGGAATGGCATCGACATTCTGTTTATTGTTACCGTGGCAACAATCGGCATTTTCCATCTGGTTACGATATTACTATAAATAATTTTCGTGTAAGCAAAATATTTGTGATTGTAATAATCAATATGTAAGAAAGAAAGCATTTAGCTAGCTTACATCGAACATGGTTATGATACGTCTATAACTGACTAGAAACATATTGATGTAATCTTTTCGTTTCTGATAGTGAGTCTTGAAAGGAGGAAATTGCTTTTCTACTCCGATTGAGAATGAAAGTGCAATTATACAAAAGAAAACGTTGTTTGTTTATTGGTTAAATGAAGCTCTGTGTTATTTATAGACTTCTATCGATTGTATTCGTGCGAATATTGCCATCAGAAGTAGACATTTAACGGAATCGATGAATCTTGTGCTATCAATGAGCGACGACCCAATAAATAACAAACAGCAAATGGTTGGATTCTGTATCATTACTTTTTCAAACTCCTTTTTCACGCGATTTGTTAGCTTAATTATCCTTATCAATTGTTATCGGTTATAGCTCGGTAGTAGAGTTGATAGAATAGTTGGATGCGAGCTCAACAACCCAATTGATTATTTTCTCAGTCAAATCGAACTGGTCATTCTTCTCAACGGTGTACATGATCGAACTCGTGGCATACAAGGTAGAGCCCGAGACTCACTAACAAGTTGCATCTCTATTTGTACTATGCCTATTGGTAAACAAGAAATATCTAATAAGAAACCGACTCATATGAAAGAAATGTGATAATCTACGAATCCTTAAACCAAACTACATTTGAAATATTTCGTTCCGGCTATGTGCCTATCCCTTTCTGGATCAAATTTTATGACAGAAGAAGAATTTGTATAGAACAAACTTCCATGTGAGCACTTTTTTGTTGCCTTTTGCTCATCTAATAATTTTGAGCCGCTTGTACTTGTAATGTTACTAAACTGACTGAGCGATTTCTATCACTCAGTTTTGTTTTTGTTTTTCAATGGAGACGCTTTTCTGAATCAGTTGTAGTGACGACTAGATGGAAACTCACTGTGCAGTTGTACTGTTGGCACTGTTTTGAGAACGTTTTCGAAGTGTGATCGATAAGTTTGAGGCACGACAAACTCCCTGACATGCATTCCTGTAATTGAACAAATATCCACACTCTAACAGAATCATAATTATAATTTATATTATTGAATACTATTCATATTTTTTATGTATTGCCAATATTTCGCATGGTACTGTGAATTTGTTACATTTTACTAGTACCAATTCTTTTCATTCAATAATTGTCTCACACTTGTTTTTTATTTCTTCAATTGGAAGGTTCCCTAGAATTCCCAAAAAACAGACCCTTTAAAAATAATAATAATCCACGATTTTTGATCTTTTCATGATTTTTGATCTTTCTTCTTTCGTGATAAGGATTAATGGCCATAATGGCAATAATGACAATTAATTATTTTTTTAATTTCTATTTATTCAAAAAATTGACGTCTCGCTAACTTCCTTTTTCAAAAAAAGTCTGTAAAATTTCGTCAATTATGCAGTAATCCACTTTACTACTAGAACAAAAGAGGTACAAAACATAAACATTTGCTTTTGTAACAGCTTTGAAGGAGACCGAAAAGTCAGCCATCTGTAAATACATAAAAGCTTTAAAAACAACCTTGAGTTAATTGAAAGAAGAAGGAATTAAATGGATTTCAATACTCAGAGGTGAACCAAATAGGAGCTGTACAAATAGCGGTTGGGTAGTAATAGAAAGAATCCTAGCTGGGCGATACCAAAAGCATGGCGGAATTTATAAGAAATTTGTCAGTGTTTGATTTTTTTTGTGTTCAATAGAATCATTCCAGATTTCCACAAGTGAATCTCTAATTCTTCAATTTTCACTAAACTGAATTTGATTACAAGCATGAGTTTCAAAGTTTTCTAAACAGTATATTGAATATTTAAATATTTTACAGTAATCTGATGTATGATTAGTAAGACAAATTACCGTAGCCTGAGTTTCCGGTGGTGTCATGAGGTTTGCGTTAGCAACTTGATGACATTTCAAAGCAACTAGCAATGATGGTAATATGAAGAGCAGTGGAAATAGGGCGAATATAAACATTACTGTAAATAAGTTAGGAAAATAAAATTTTTATGTAGAATAATGAGCGATTTCAATGAGTAGTCACAAATTTTGAAGCCGGCGCTGCCATTGGCAGAATAATTGGATAGACGTTGTTGCAAAGCGTCGTATACATTTTGAAATACCACTTAGTAGAAAAACGAAAGGGTTCAAAGTATTTCAAAACATCACTTTAGTAAATTTGAGATGAAATGAAACCTATCACGTTTCTTTATTACTACAGTTATCGCATTGAAAAACGAGCAAATCACATAAGGATTCAAAAAAAGCACTTCTATAAATAGGTAAGCAACATGTCGGAGCGTTCCACTAAGCTACCTTGAGCTTCTAACGTAGTATGCGACGGTTTTACGCATAAAGGAGTAAACAAAATGAATGGGCGTAGCTAGTTGCTAACGGGACGGGCATCAGCATTTCTACTACGGTGGATCTGTCTGTCGTGCTTAAACACAACAACTTTTTCTTCTACGAATTTCCCACAATCCATGTGGTTCGCGATTAAAACGTTGACGTAGGCAAAAGTGAGAGCTGACGATAATGAGATGTTGTTACATTCGCTGAAGATTCATGCTGTTTCTAATTATCCAGTTCACAGCATTCGAATTCTAGCTTAACACGAACTTCATTAGTTAGAAAGTGTAAAATTAATTCTACATGCCCACCTATGCTAACAAGGATTATTTATCCTTTACTTCTGAACCGTAGACTTGCCTAAGGATTATTTTCACATCAAGTTCAATAAGTGGTAAACACTATCTAGCTAAACAGTTCAGCATCGCAAAATTGTTCAAAGGCCTAAAAATAAGAAAATTGTCCATTGAAGACGGATCGTTATTATACCGTATAGTTTTTCTTTCAGTTGTCGCGGTTGCAACTAGATATTTGTTGATTTGAGCTGACGTCTCGGTAATATCGCTTCCCTAATCAAGGTGTCATTTGAGGCAAACAGTACCCTGAAACTCACTAAAAACTCACAATGGCTTTTCGAATGAGCCGTCATGAGCCACGTTAAGTTGTTTATTGCACGAACAAAAGTTGGCTTAGGTAGATGACACTCACTGATGTCGATTGATCTTCAGTAATACCGATCGTAAGCCATTTTGACATTGCATTACATCAGTAAAAG
>KN716263.1:262733-287223 GCA_000816705.1 Dictyocaulus viviparus | reverse complement strand
TATATATATATATATATATATATATATATATATAAACAATCCTTACCAATAACTACAATTCCGCATGACATAAGTAGAAGCAGAACGAGGAAAGCCGACGAGAAGCCAGAAGGTTTTGATCCGCCTGTTAAAATTAAAGTAAATAATTAATTAATTGGAATACTTAATGATATTTAAGCAAAAAAAACAGCAGCGAAAAGTTTCTCAAGCAACTATTCAGTTTAAATCGATAAAGCACAAAGTAATTTACTATTTATAGGAGAGAATAGAAAACAAAATAACAATATCCCTTCAGTAAAATATGAATATTTTAATTTAATACTCCCACACAGTATTTAGACAACTTTCATAAAAAAGATGTGCGAGGTGTTTAACTAAAAGCAGAAAAGAAATTCTACGATGACATACGTAAATTGATTCTGATTATAGGGCGATACGTCTAAATACTTACCAGTAGTCGTCGATGGCACGTCTAGAAATACCAGTGGACTATGTCCAAATGCATTAGCCGAAATAATACCAACATCGTAGGCACTATCTGGTTCTACCCTGAGCTCTACAGAACGTTCTGTCAGTTTCTCTATCTAAACACACTCTCGGATCAGAGCATCGCATCAAAACCGTACATATCACAGTAGAATAAAAACAAAAATCATGAGAAGCACGTACCCAGCACTTATAAACTATTTAAATAGAGATCAGATAATAAATATTGTACCTTATATTCGCCTTCCTCATCTTTTTTCTTGTAATAAACGGCATAATAACGATAAGTGTCACCATCATCCGAATCTTCCCACTTTAGCTGAAATACAAGTTTTCAGAGACTGGAAACCTATCGTTCATTGGAATCTCTAGTACTAGCCACATTACTACAAAAGGGGAAATCCCGAAATTCATAAAGAAAGAAAAAATTATTTAGTGTTACCACAGAAAAAAAACCGCTACTTTGAAATTCGAATATGGGTAGTTATTTAATTATCACCTCATAGAATAATATTGGAAACAATTGCCTCGTTTACTACCTCCAAGGTGTTCAACGGTTTCACTAACGAATAATTTATATCTGCCATTATAAACTTGTTAAGCATAAAGTGATAAGATATAAAAAGCATAAGATCTAAAAAAGTTGTGTCGAAAACATTAGAGGTGCCACTAATGGAGTGACGACAAATATTTTCCTCCAATAAGTTCAAAATGTACGCTATTGACAAAAATTGAATTTGAAAGCAAAAAATAAGCAAAAACCAAAACCTTCAGTTTTCCTTTTTCCAAAACCTCATACTCGACATTACGCACTGGATGAGGGCTACCTTCCCGCCCTCTTACGAAACATTCCATAATGGTTACAGCGAACGGAGTACAGTCAACATCGGTAGAAAAGGAGTCGCCTGAAACTCCTAATAAAATTCCAACATAATAGCAGTAAAAAATATGTGATCAAAACTGTAGATCCGATGAGTTCATAGAAGAAATTCTAGAATTTTACCGGAAGGAAAACAAATTATTTATATATCTTTCCTCACTCATGATCTGAGGATTTAGCTTCATTTTTAATAAGATCAGAATTGAACTTTGCATATTTTCTCATTTTCTGTAGCGCAATTAACAAATCAAGAAATGAAGTTTAAATCTATCCAGATAGAAGAAATCAATATTCAGTTTACAGTCAACAAAACAATCATAACTCAGCGTCAAAATAAACTTATCTTTAATTTATATTTAATTTATAATTTATAAATTTATCGTACAAAGAAAACATTTCATCAATTTCAGCACTCAGCAAATTATAATGATAGTAGAACCATTGGTTGTAGAAATAAAGAAAAAAGATAAATGGAGTAATAGCTGAAAGCTTTGAGGATCAGTCTGTTGTCATGTTAGTACTTCTTACACTTTTGAATTATTTTCGTACCATTTCACCAACCCTTGAGAAATTCAAGGTCTGGTCGGCCTGGTGCCCGACTTGAACTCACGTGTACGATATATGGATCCAACAAAAAATAATAGAATATCTGAGGAATCTATTCTCTAGATTCAGTATAAGAAAAAATTGAAGTGGGAAAATTGTTACATAACGTAACCAACCTGAACATAAAGGAAGACATTTACTGGATACTCCTCGAAGTGAGCAACAATCGCTGTGATCCACAACATCTGTGGCACATTTGAGCAAGCTGGCTGCATACTGCGAGCAATTTTTGATTACAGACGGTACCTAAGCTGACAGCTATCAAGGAAGAAAAAGTAAACGAAAATAGACTTCAAAAAATATGATCCTAAAAATATGTAGAATGACAAATGCCACCCAAATATCTAAACTAGTTAGCAAGCACTTAACAAATAATGTACATCATTCAGATGAACCATGACAGATGAAAAAGTTTCGCGTTCACATCATTATATAGGAAATGCTGTAAGAGTATTAATATGCACCTTTCCGATGGAGCACGCTTGGAGACAATCTCCTTCGATTCGTTCAGTCTCACAACAAGATAATATCAGCTTAGGATTCACCGGTAGCAGTTCACGTGAAATTATTAGCTAAACATCCAAATATTGAAGCTGAGATATGTTTATAGAGTTACTCATTAACAGCTACAATTCTATTTGTTCGTATGAGCCTCACAACAATTGGAAAATTGAAAAATGGCGATTACGTTGGATAATTTTTGTAATGGAAAAGATATTTCTGTTTTTGAATGTCACAACCTCAGAGGTATCAATCGACTGACTACCGTTTCTTTCAGCAATGCAAGAGTAGATTCCAGACTTTCCGGTAACATTATTGAGCTGAAAAAAACTTCATAACATTATCACTTCAAAAAAAAAAAGAAAAAAGATAAGAAGGAAGAATAATAGAAGAAAAACAATAACAAATGTTTTTCGATTCACGAAACAAACGAACATGAAGTGTAGCACGATAGGTATTCATGGCAATAACTTTTACTCGTGTCTCACCCTTGACCGACCTGCCTTCGATTTCAAAACGAATCGCAGGTGATGGAAAACCCTTAAGTAATGTACTCATAAAATCAAGTCTAAGACAATGATCTCAAGTTTTCAAACCTTGACGGTGCATGTTATATCAGCTGATTGATCGTCAAATGCACGCACTTTCTCCTTGTCCATTTTAGCAACCGGCCCAACTGAAACGGTATACCACATCAATGGGCTAGAGTCTAATGAAATTTCTGTGATGTCCACAAAAGAAAATTAGAATAAAAATAAGTTGTGGACTTATCCTCACTACAAATATTGCTATTATTTTAAATATGATGTAATAAACTTCGTAATCACTTACATCTTACAAGCAAATGTCGCATGACAACATTCTGACGACCATCCGTATCTGTTACTGCACATGTGACCGTATCGATTGACGAATCAGCTTCGACTTCATCAGCTACCCATGGCACACCGTGGTCATTAGTAGTCTTAAACATTATCGTCAAACCGAGAATCGTTCCCACGATCGCTTCCAACACAACCGATTTTTATGAATAATCCCTTCGTCATAATATGGTAGAAAAAAATTAGTTTTTTAAAAATCCAAAGGAATTCAAGGACGTAAATGATAGAACATATAAGATCTAACTTAACGCATTTATTTTCGCAAGAATAGAAAGCTCAACTCGCTTCGTTGTGCTACGATTGCACTATCAATGACCTCGTCCTGCGAACACTCAGTGCTTCATGGATATGACTCACTTTTAAATGGATATCTTATCAAGACTTGTCCATTACTAACATCTCCGAAACAGAATAGAAAACAATTTGCGAATTTCCTAATAGCATTAGTGATGTTAGAACACCATTACAACCTATGGTAGTTGATAGATAATCCTATAGGGATTATAAATAATCCCGTAATTAGCAGTCCAACTTCATCTTCAAATTAAAACCCACTATTGATGTAAGTTACGGTGGTTTTAAATGCGACAAAACCAAACTTTTTTTTGCTACTAGTTTTTTTTATTGCAGAATAGTAGAACTTAGCATAACAGAATAAGATACAGCTGTAGCAGTCTTATCTGGATCAGTATTTCCTCAAAAAGTAGCACTGACTAGCCAATTAGGCATTTTTCATCAGTCCACATAAGCTCATGTATGAGAGAAATTCGGTAATAACATCGTGCGATTAATTTGAAGAAATTTTACTACATCATAAATGACGGGGAATTACGATTTGAATTACTTTTCGGAGTTTCAAAACGATTTTTTCAAGGAGTAAAAGAAATTTACACAAACCGAGTGACTTCCGGCCGTAAGATCGATGTTCAGATGACCTTTAGAGATGTCCACAGGCACCGAGCAATTGATGATGATTTTATCATTTTGTGTATAAACACCATCCAAATGATCTGGGCTAATGTTTATCACTGGTTCAGGCAACCCCAACAAATCTAAAAAGTCATGTAGCATATCACACATATCAAAATTTTGCCCAACTTTTACTTGTGATCTAAAAAAGCAAAGGAAATGTTTACACATTTGATGGGAGACGCTTAACACCCTACGATTAATAGTTATGGTCCATCCAAAAGCTTTTCTGCACTATGGTGGTTGGGAGGCGTTCCTAGGATAGATTATTCTTACATGAGAACGTAGCTAGAAGTAAACCTATCTTCTAAATTCTTTCACTTATGAAGATAATGAAACAATGTGTCAAATCTTCCACTGACCCACAAGAGAAGTCAACTTTCTGTTTGGTACCGGTACGTGGAAAGCTTCTGCTAGTTTGACCTCAGGATTCGAAGAAAATACGATGACTACATTAGCCTTTACAACCCATGACGCCGATAAGCAAAACAACCCGTGAGAGAAGATCTGAAACGTCGTGGAGACAGCTTCTTACTCTTCAAATATAACGCGAAAATAGCGTCCTTGCATGCAAATGTCTATGCTCTTCTTGAGGCTGTGAAACGCATCAAATTCACACGTAACAGTTTCATTGGGAACCAAGAACAGAAAAAGGCAACTTGACGAGAATCATTTCTTGTCAAAGGGGAAAAAGTCTTTACACAAAATTTAGGTGGGATAGGCTATGTCGTACACTCATCCATCACCGCAAAGAAAAAAAAAATGGGGACGTTTATTATTTTCGCGAGGGATAGCTGCTGATGAACATAGAAGTTGCTTGACCGAGGGATTTTAGCAGAGGTTCTCAACGACGTGCTTTTCATACATGAGTGGCAGATAAAAGACTTCAACAAAAACCGTTACTTGTTTGTGAAAGGACTATCATAATGTGCCTTCTAGGCCTCCTTTCTCCGAGAAAAAAAAGTGACGTGCTCCATCTAACTACGTTCCGAGGCTGATTATGAGGATCAATGGCAGAAGATTATCACAGGAGGATTCAAAAACGAACAAACCCACACGAAAAACACCCAGACTGCAGCTAGGTTTATTGAAATCTGTTAATAATATCGTTTTTACGTTAATCTAACGTTTCTTCACTGCTAAGAACCATTAGTACTAGCAAAATAAATGGATATCCAATTTGTTAGGTTGGGACTAAAGGAGCGTTTGTCCTGATTGAGAATTTTCACCAAATTATCATATTGAATTATTTTCCGGGGTTACGACATTGCAGATCTGATATACAACGAATAAAACGAAGTAGGTCAAATTATAGGCTATCAAATGATCAAGTTCAACGCCTAGCTCATGTAAAATACGATAGACGAATAAAAAGAATCGTGGAATAGAACCCTAGAAGATGACCACCTGCAACATGGTCGAAAAAGTTTGACGTTGACATCAGGAAACTATATGCACAGCTATAAACAATTTTAGAAATACAGAATGGGTTCCACTATTGTCACTATCCGGGCACAAGACTGCCACCATGGTACGGGTTTTGCGCAAAAAAAAATGAATGTAAATTTGTTTGGGGAGTACGGTAACCGGGGAAGTATGTAGTCGTAATGGTTTAACAACAGCTGCGTACCTGGTTGTGCGAGTACAGTAATCACTGACGAGCTACGGCTAGTTTTATCGTTTTCAGATGCCATCACATACAATGAATAAAGTGCATCGCGTGTCAGGTCGTTCACTACTAACCATGTGTTTTTTGTTTGCATCTGTCAAAACAGTAGTTTATTTTTTAGCACAGCAATCAATCAATCATACAATCATCTAATCAATATCTTCAATAGGTTCTCTTTAACATTCCTTCTTTTGATCTTTCTTTTGGGGACCTTTATATGCGTTCCAAAAAAGATCTAAGAATAACGAGTAGCCGAATCACGTTATCATTTTATGTTGAATCAAATAAAAAAACATGAACCATTATGCAGCTGTATTTTTCATTGCTTAAATCAACACTGATATTTAAAGGAAAAGAGATTACTTACGAAGTTGCGAGCAAATGTTTTACATAGGTATCGATTGATTGTATTTTAGTATCAGAACGAAAATCTGGTCACTATGAGCAATCGTTTTGATTTGTTAGATAAGGTGACATTAAATACAAAAGCATAGTAGAAACAAAATATTTCTTAGTAGTACGATTTAATGATGTCCCTAAGGCTACTAGACATCTTAATTATGTTCCTCCTTAATTTCAGAAGCTCAATTCACAGGTTTATTCTATTTGCATAAATTTTCTTTGTATTAGAAGGGATAGGAATATTTCATCACCGTGGTCCATTGTCCGGTCTTTTCAACTTCGACATAGTAAAGCGTATAGGTAACGGCGTTCATGATTGCGCTTCCATCCATTCGTTGAGTTACTGGATTCCACGTGATATTCACACGATTTCCGTAGTTCCATACAACACTCAATCCATCAGGAGCTTTTGGACGATCGCCATCACTGACTAAAGTTGGAGAAACTGAGGAGATGTCCGAACACCAAAGAAACGAAAACCTCCACGAAAAAATGCACTCAAAACCAGACAGCATTTTTGTTTTTCAATAAATTTTATGAGAATCGTTAAAAAAATGTAGGTGGAATCAGCCTAAGAGAAATATTCCCTATAAACTATGCAGCAAAACCATAATAGTGAACTCAATAAACAACATCTAGTTGTCTATATCCCTTAGTAATATGGAAAAGTATTGAAGAAGAAGCTAGGTAGAATCTATCAGTACTAATTTTACCTTAACCAAATCAAATTTTCTAAATTACATCGTCCGTGATTAAATAATCAATAAAAAACTTTGGCCTATACGCACTTTAGATTTCCGATACAGCTTATTCTTACCTACAGAATAAATTTCAAAAGGAAAGAAATAATGGAAAGTAAACTTTAAAAGGATACTGTACCTTTTAGAGGAAGTGTAGTAAAGGTGACATTAAACGATGGTGGACTGCTACCATGTTCATTTATACTGGTCACTCTGGCTCGATATTCGTTATTTGGTGATAGGTTTTCTAGACGATAACTTTCTGCTTTCGTATCAGCCGTAAGTAGTAGTGCTTCGTTTGCGAAAACCTTAACGTTAACAACAATGACGTCATAAAATCTAGAAACTATACACGTTTTGTATTATACAGGTAGACAACGACATTATCATAGCGCTTTTATCATTAAATACCAAAGCTTTCTAGAGTTTCCTAAAGCTTTCTTGAAGTCAGCGCTGAAAGTTTGCGCTCGTTCAACGTCCATTGTTTACTACGACTATATCAACAGCAAGCCGAATAGCGCAGTGGTAGGAGAGACCGATACGTGGGCTTGGATATTGTGCACGAGTGCTCGAGTGCGACCCTAAGCCAATCAAGATCCTACCCCTCTTAGAGGTTGGGTATAATCTGGAAAGGGTAATCAGCACTGATTTGGCACGATGCTGAACCTTTCAAATTTTATAGACTCCCATGGTAATACATCATCTAGAAGGCGAATTGGTGAGGCCCTTCCCTGGAGACAGAATACGCCAATTTATAGTGATTGTTACAAAAATAGATGGAAATTTTCAAATTTCGTCTGTTTGATCTACAAATTTCATACCTCTACTTTGTATCCGTTTACACCATAGTCAGCTTCTTGCCAGATGAGAAGTGCCGAATCGGATGTGATAAGAGTTACTTTCAAGCGTTGTACTGGTAGAGGTAAGCCGGAATGTGGAGCTGAGAAACACGTTGAAAACTTTGACAACGATTGAAAGCAAGAGTCGGCCACCTGAAGGTGAATAACTGCACATTAAAATAATAAATGTTTATGTAATCAGTTATTAAAAAGTTTATTAATTATCAATTTTATATCTTCTGATTCTGCTGACTTTAATAAGGAAAGTGCAACAGCGGAGATTTGCTCCTCTCTAAAGGGGCTGGTTCTAAGCAAGGATTAGTCATACGCTGTAAGGACTAAGTAACTTTTTGGTGTTAATTTAAATGTGCCTTTATGAAGAAATCCAATTGAAGACATTTTCATAGAACACTTACCTAAAATTAATGAGAATGCTCAGCTACTACTATTAGGATATAGGTGATAAAAAAAACTATTATGTAAACAAGAAAATAATGCTTTTACCTGGAATGGATGACGACATCCAGTGAGACATTCTTTTGGCACGTTCTCTTTCTCACAACATCTTGAATGATCGCGACCTTCAGAAGCACATTGAACCCACTTGTTCAATTCGCCTAAAGAAGGAAGTTCGTGTTCTCTATAGGAGAAAATAAGATACGGTAAGCTTTGACGTTGATCAATCCCTTGAGACGGGATGTGCCTATGCATTCGTGTTCAATGTGGTATCGTTGAGGTAGTGGAATGCGAGCCTGGTCTACACAGTGACTTGAGTTGACCATTTTTCTCCAAGTCAGTGCTAGTTACCTCATCCAGGTTTCTCTGGCACCGACTTACCGATCACGGAGGGAGTGTTTTCATCAAAGAATATTAAATCATTAGTCATTCAAAATATCGTGTGCTCTGTGTATCATATCTGTGATTCCAATATGTTGTCAACAACAAAATCCGTACGGGGTGTTTCTACGGTCAACTCATTTCCTACCTCCTTTTTCCTTAAAATGTCACCTGATATATCAAGCACTTCTACCGTGTATTAAGCATAATTGCATGCAAATTATAAGAAATTTTGAATGAATGGAAAATAAAACTCTTCCTATTTAAACAGAAAAAGTATTTCAATCATCCCATCTAATTTTTGTCGATGAAAATCTCTTAGTACTCATCATCTATCACCAGATATTCTAGATAAAGAAAAAAGTGAAAGGGAAAAAATAGACTCAATGACTAATAGGGAGTATTTCACATCTTGAGTGACTTGAAGTTTGATAGCTCTCCATTCATTATGATTTAATGAAGCATCAGAAGAGATAACCAATAGAGTCCTTAGAGCCCAAGCAATAAAGTTTTACCATTCAGATGTCTAATCATTTCCCACAGTTTCCAGAAAAGCTGTTATTTGTGAAATGTCTAAATAGGAATTCAATCGATAGAATTCCTCAAATTATTCCTCCGAAAGACTTTGTACCATTGATTTTCATTGATTTTATCGATTATAAATCTCTTTTCTCTCTTTTCAATTCTCTTCTCTTTTCAATTATTTTTAAAATCGATATGTATGCTTATTTCTCAGTTTTTTTTTCTTTAAATTTCTGAATAGTCAAACAAAAAACTCTTACGTCGACAGTTGAGAGGAAGCGTCGCGTTAAAATAGCAAAACGGTTGGCAATCAGTTGAAATTTTCTGATGACGACAACATTCTTGGAAGTCATCGTTTGAATTTCTACCTTCTGTAAAAAATTCTTTTTTATTGATTTAATTATGTTGTATTGTATTTACAACATTATTTAGAAGATTCACTCATTATTTTAGCCTCTATCCTACAGCTTATACTAATGTAATGTTCTTCCAACTCATTACCACTACCTCTTATTGACATTACTATTATTGATTGGAAAACTTTCTGATAAGTATAACTCACTGTTGCCACATTGATTTTATGAGTTAAAAATCAGGAATGTTATCAAGTATCAATTGCTGACCTTTCTGACAACAAAAAGCCTCATCGTTGTCATCAGTGCACTGGAATCCAAAAGGACAGGGATTGGTCGTACTGCAGAGGAACGGACGACCTTCTGTAATCAGAAGCTTGTTAAAAATATTGGTAGATGACGACATTTATGAATGAAATAACTCAAGATGAGTTACTGTAGACGACGAAATGAACCTTAATCGTAGACGACTATTCGAACGATAAAGCTTTGCTTTCGATTTATCTTTGCCCTCAAATTTTCATCACATTACAATGGAATTTGAAAAGGAAACCAATTTTCGAACGTAAAAAGTTCGATTATGGTTTTAGAAAATACCACAGTAGTGTTCATAATTGACTTTTAAAAGAGGAAAATTTCCACGCATAATGTCAAGCTTCCAAGAACTCTAGATGTCGCATATATTTGCATAAATGAATGACGAATTACACCAGTTAAGCTCAAATGAAAGAGAGCAACGAAAGATGTCCGGTAAGTTCTAGAGCTAATAAGTTAGAAAAATCTTATGGTAAAACTAAAAATAAACCTGAGATCAACAACGGTTCGCCAATTGGACAGACTCCTTTGCTGTTCGATTTTGTATAGAAAAGAACAGCAGTAGATGGCAGTGATTGACCTTTTTCTGAATTCGATCGAACAGAAACAGAATACTCGCTGTCTGGATCGAGACCGATTTCCGTATGAGGCGATACGGCGTTGTGCACCTGAAGAACAGCTCCTTTTGTTGGCACTTAGCCAAACGAATCACGTTTAGTTGCGAATAACAAATAGCCAGTTGAAAAAATATTAGAGTATTATAAAAATTTACTTATACGTTTCATGAAATCCTGCTAAGCTCTACAGAAGTTATTGGAACGAAAATCTTATGGCAAACGGATTCGAATTTCGTTAATGAAAAAGAAAAGTGCTTTTGTCCTGATCGTGATGATAGAGCTTAAGGTTTATATTGAGGATTAATTTGTTTATTCTAACTCATTGAGCTGACAAATATAAAAACTTTCAGAAAAACTGCAGACCACTACGGGTATACGAACATATCAGTGAAAACCAAGCGCTACCAAGGCAATCAAGAGCACTTTAAGGAATATTTACTCGTTTATCTAGTGGTATATCAAAGATCAGAACAAATTTTTAACTGTCTGCAAGAGCATAAGTGAAAGCTGACAATTTAGATAATGATATACAACTCAAAAAGTGTTAAATCAGTGATATTGCGAAGACAAACCTCTCTGACTGTCGCTCCATGTTCAGCTTTTCTGATCATCAACGTGTACGTCTCAACGAGATGAGCATTTGCGTCCGGTTCCGCCCATGAGATTTCAGCCGACGATTCAGTAACAGAAGTGACTGTCACGTTGACTGGTGGAGATGGATGCGATTCTGTATGATAATTGACTGTATCCTTTGTCCCAGAAGTCACGCATCAAATAAGACGACAAGTGCTATGATTTTGGGCTCAAAATACTTTAATTTAAACCTCAAATCATTCTTATTGATTTTAACAAGACGAAAATTTTTTGAATCTAACGTAATCTTTACATTTCAGTGTCCATAATGGTGTGAGATAATATTTTTAAGGTGTGATTCATTTTACTTTTGCTTAGAAAAAGCTCCAAAGTACATCTGCTTTTATGAACTAAGCAGAATGTTGCTTACCATAACCTTCTCGTAGGCATTGATAAATAGCTTGCAGATCAAGATTGAGGCATAAAACTGAGTGAACACCGAGTGTTTCAGTAGATCCGGCACAAATCGACATACAATCCTTCTGAACGCCTTTACGTTGACAGCATTCGGTGTGATTACGACCATCAGCTAGACAAGGCGACACCTGCAAGAAGTTTATCACTCGGCTTTGTGCAGACACTTTATTTATAGAATTTGAAACCTTAGGCTTATCTTGAACCCGTATCTCACAGATGTCTGGTCTGAGGGTACAACCGATTGTATTACCGCGGTTCTCACTTTGTGATCATCCAATGCTTCACTTACTAGTTTGAAGTGGATTTATCAAAAATTGATTCTATTTCTATTTAACTTATCACTATGCAATCAGTAACACACCAGGCCGGACATCAGTAGATACGGGTTCGAGTCTCACAAGAGTTTCGAACTTGCGCTTAATTCAGCATCACGAGGGATACGGGAAAGTGAAATCATTACAACAATCATAGTTAATAAAAAACATGACTGAAAAAAAATAACTGTACATTATCATAAAATTTTTTTCCACGTTTTGGCATACTTGATGGTTATACGCCATTCTTTTTTTTCATAAAAAACAATTATCTCACCCAGTTGTATGCAGAGAGGCTTGGCTGATAGGAATTTATGCAAAAGCACTTACATAGTAGTTCTCGACAAATTTCGTTGTAGCCAGATCACAAAAAAATCAATGACTTTACTATTTTATTTCCTATTAAGTGTGATACATTTTTTGGTGACGCAGTGGGGCAGTGGTGGAGCTGCCACAGCGACACGCCGGCCCGACTCAGTCAGCTCACGGCCACCCACCAGGCCAACCAAGCCTGCCATCCCTCCGGGATAGGTAAATTGGTACCAGATAAATCTAAATCTGCGTAAGATAACTGACACTGACTTGGTGAAGAGTGGTCAACTCAAGTCACTGTATAGCCCAGACTCGCATTCAACCACCACCATCATATCATGTTGAACACGAATGCATAGGCGAATACCGTCCCAAGGGATTGATCAACGCCAAAGCTTATTTTATTTTATCTTAGGACAAATATTTACGTTGCGAATGACTCAGCATTATTGCGGATGTTAGAATATTATTTCTATTGATGAATTCTGTCTGATACCTTGGGCCATTCGATACGACAAGTTGTAGCGATGGAGACGGTCGCAAACGCATTCGGTGACGATTCAACGCTGCACATTTTCGATCGACAAAATTCCGACACTTTGTTCAGTTTACAACAGCCTACAATATGTTAGAAATAATAATATGCTAATTTTAGCCGTCAGTATGAAACGGACGTCCTACGGATGTTCCTCACTTTTAATTTCCTACTATTCTAGTGATAGATAAATTTCACTGATAATTTCTACTCATATCAATGACTGTTTTCTAACTCATACATTTTTAGCCGTAGAGAGACCCTAATGTTGCATGTGAATGTTTGAGAGTTTCAACTAAGTGTCCTTGTAATTTGGCCAACCTGCTATGAAAGATTTTTTTGGAAAACACTTGAGTAAAATGAATGCTAAAGTGACAAGCTTCATCCATAATTGAAACTAACAGGAACATTCTTGATTAGCATAGAAGCAAATCTTCTTTTAGATTATGAGGAAAAAAATGAGGAACTGAGTTTTAAATGACGTTGATTTTAGGCTTAAATTCAAATCGAAACCATAAAACAACATCGTTAGGCTTGATGCTATGATATTTTTAAGAGTTCTAGCAAGAATAAAATGCGGTATAAAAAGCTATCCTCACTCATCACATCCGGAATACTGTCGTTATTTTTCACCATATATACATTTGTGCTGGCAACCGAACGAACACTTGGAACACTTGTACCGTACTCATTTCTAGCAGTTACATAGACAATGTAACGTGTTGATGCACGAAGATCGGTAATTGTGTAACACGTACCGGTGGTGTTCACCTGAAATCACTCAAAATTATTCATCCACAGTAATCGACATGTGTGCTAAACGTTCACTATACAATCACAGTTCGAACATTCGGACAGAAGACAAAACAATAGCGGAGAGATATCGGACTGATCTCCGAGCCTCAATGACGCAAACGTGAATAAATGCTTTAAGCTCGGAAAACTCAGCGCTCTACGTCTCCTATATAATTAACTGCTCCTCATTCTGATAAGTGTCCGAAATTTTTTCTCAGTTCAAACGAAAAAAAAGTAGGAAAGTCGAAAAAATCGATGGACAAGTTCAGAGCTACTCACAAACCTGATGAAGACAAATCACTTCAGGTATGACTTCATATCACTTACATGCATAAAATTAAACTCGCGAATTGTTGTCGAGTTCGTCGTCTCGTCTCGAGTCATCACCACTACCGTATCTCGTTTACGTTTCAAATTCACCGCTAGCGACTTCTGAACTGTCAGTAATAAGGATTTTACTGAATAACAAAACTTATACAAGGTTGGAATCTTCAGATCAGCAGGTGAGTGGATAAAATCGATTGCAAAAAATCGAACCTCATAAGCAAGGCGAAAAATTAGCATAAATCTTTGAATAGAATACAGCAATCTTGGAATACTGCCAATATTTCATAGTGCTGTAATCTAAGCAGCTTATTGTAAGCCTCATTTCTTTTCAAAAAAAATTTCATTAGAATCTTATTTTTAAAAAAAATAATAATCTTTAAGAATTTTTACATTCATAAAACCATGAGGGAGAACAATAAATTTTTCTGACAAAATGAGTATCAAAATTGTGAGGAAAATAAAAAGTTTTAGGACCAAAAAAGTTGAGCTTCTCCCAATCGATGCAAATTCGATACGATATTTTTCCTCATGCACTCTGAGCAATTATTTTCTCTTACTAGTCCAAATTTCTACGGGTTTAAGCCTAGAGCACCATGAAAAATTCACTCTCCATAAAAAAAAAACATAGCTGTTCCATAGAACCTCATGAACCCTCACAATGATGTCATTTTTAAAAAATCTCAAAAACAGAGAAAAATTTATATTGTCTAAGTGGTATATAGGTTAGTCTTATTCGATATCAAAGCGAAATGGTCAACGAAATAAATTGAAGGCAAAAGATACTAGTAAGAAAGCAAAATATTCTAGAAATGAGGTATAAAATGAGGTTATCGATAGATCTTAAAGTTTGAACACAATATCATTCCTTACCGTTTCGAAATTCTTCTCGGTGGGCGGTTGTAGATTCAACACACTCTGGAATTTAGAAAAATTTCTTTCAAAGCTCTGAATAATAAATTTTAAAATAAAGTACTAAAAGTAAGAGGTTAACAGAATACCGTATAATGAGTAAAACAGTTCATTCGTCCTCAGATTGTAAAATGAATCGCTTTTTCACAACTTTATAACAACCATAACTCAGCTTAATGGTCGTGTAAGAAGAGGAAAATAAAAATGTCCTACAGTATCTTCCCGTCTCGTTCGTTCTGTAGGTTTCTCGGTAGTAGCTTCCGATTCAGTATAATCATTATCATCATCTATCTCTCCAAACTCCGAGTAATCACCATTCAGAAGAGGAATACCACTAAAAATAATAACTTATTCCTCAGTGCTGCTCATTTAGAAAAGCATCTATTACGTTTTGATCTCAATCAATAGAAACAAAAAACACCTCTCATGATCGAACTCATTAGAGGATGATCACAAGAAGAAATTTCACTATGCATTTATAATATATGTTTTTTTTTTCATTGTTTTTAGTTGAAAACATCAAAGATCAAAATGAGATAAGTTCAATTCCTCATTTAAGATAATTTGAGCAGACGAGGATATTGATGAAAAACTCATGTTGTCGGTAAATATAAACAATTTTGATCACTCACATATCATCACCCATTAATGGAAAATTTGGTATTTCCTTATAGTAGACGGTATAGTCGACAACTGGAAAATTCTTGTTGGATTCGTGAATTGGTGGTGGTTTCCAGCATACGTTTAACTTGTCGTGTTCCACTGCATTTACCACCACTTGTTCTGGTGGATCCGGATACGGTACTGTAATAAGCCAATAGTGGAAAGGATTAAGATGAGTGATATAAGCGATAATTGGTGTTAGGTAAAATAACGTTTCATTATGTTTCATAGAGTATTGACGAATAAAAAGATAAGGAAGGAATTCTGGGATTCAGTAGAAAGTAGGAGATATGAGTTTATTTCAGCTTCGAGTAACAAAGCTTAAAAAGCTAGCACAAATCAATGATGGATAAATGTCATAACTATTTCAAGCTGCAGCTTTTAGCCGATGAAATGTAGATCTTTGATCTTCTATAGTGAATATTAATTTCATAGTAAGGTTGCTGGCTTGAATTATCACTCATAGTAAATATGGGGCACGTTGGTGACTTCTTCTACCTGAAATCTTCTGTGTGGGCTCTTCATTGATGGACGAGAACACTACAGAAATTTAACGTGTTTATTCATGGTTGAATTGTTACAATTACCATGGAACCATACCGTATTCTAATCGAAAATAAATGCCTAAATGTAATGATTAGATAATGAACCCGATTCTAGATTCTGAAGAGTCACTACGGAAAGAATCATCAGTAGACGTCTAGTTTCATCAGAAGGCAGCAAACGTTTAACAAGAAAAAAAAACTATGTATTGATTTTGTATACGAAGGCAGTTCAACAAATCAGGTATAGTGATGGCAGTGATACATGTGATAACAATAATGTAAATAAAAACAAACAAAATAACTAGTTTTTCTTCACTTTGATCGACGATTATCATTTTATCATCAAAGCATTGGCTAGGGAAAATTGTCACGATTATGAAAACGTTGTAAAGGAGAATTCATTAACATACGGTAGGCTCGATTGTAGCATTCAAATATTTCCGGTAAGTAGTATAAACAGAGACGATGTGACCGACGTAACATCTGAAATACATCTATTAAAGTCTTTTTATCAGATAGCTACACTAAATTCCTATACGGTGTCACAGAAGACGAGCTTAGACAGACGCCTTGAAGTTTAATTTGTCAATATGAAAATCATTCTAACTCAATATGTTCAACGAAAAATTGTGCTTATTCTTGAAATGTCAGTTCTTGGAGTCTATTCTACCGTATCCTACCTTTGTGGAGTAGAATTAGATGAATAACACGCTCACCTTGAAGTCACCGGAACAGAAGTCGTAGCAGAACGACGGCACCAATTGGGTTTTGCAGCAATGTACATGATTACGAGTTCCGTTATCGGTAGCACATGACAAGAAATTCTTGTAGTCATCGGTTTTACAGCTACAATACATATCTATCAATGTTGTTGATAATCAGCTCTATTCAACACCAATATTTATCTATTAGTGAATTAATAATTAGCAACATTGTTAGCAATATAATTTGAAGATGTTGCAAAGTTTAGTTGTACTGCAAAAAATCGATATGCAAATCTCTTACCACCATAACTTATTACTCAAAGAAACAATTTGAGTGACACAGGACACTGTTATTCATTAGAAGTAATCACTCACCTGGTTGGATCAAAATGATGCTCAGCCATATCACTTGGTTTACACATTGCACGACATAACGACGAAATACCCTTCTTAGCGCAACATTCAGAATGATCATAGGAGATGTTCTCGTGGAATCCTCCTTTCAATCCGGATTCTAAGAAGCTTCATTAATGTTTAATAAACCTTCTTTATTTTTCTCACCCATTTAATCAGCAGGTGATTTAATGACATTATCATTATTCTACAAATGAGGCGATAATGTCTTGATTGTCACCAAGAATCTGTTCAACAACATGAAGCCTTATAAGTCAATTAATCGACAAAGAATAACAGACTATTGGTAAGTTTTACTGATTGCGTAAGCAATTTTATTTAAAATTTTATTTGTCCTACTTACCTAGTACTTCTACTTGAAATTCCAACTGTTCGGATTGATTAGTAATTTGGCACTTATATCGACCAGAATCCTCAAACGATAAGTTTCGTAGAATCAAAGTGAATTCTTCTTTTGAGCAGCTACAGCATTGATTGTCTACACATGAAGTGCCTAAGGCACATGGCGTCGAGTCATCACAAGTGCCCGAACAACCTTAAAACATACAGCTTTCCAGCGACACCATACAAATACACAGGTGTAAGCACAAAGATTCTGAAAACTGAGGTTTTTCCTCAGTATTACTAGTTATCCTAAAAAATATATCACAGTTAAATCACATTAAAAACAATTGTATTTGAGAGCAGAAAGATATTGATAGAGCAAAGGATGATAAACAGCAGAATTTTGGTATTGCTAGGGATATTTACGATAAAGTGCACAGTGGACGTGCCACAGTATTACGCATACTCTTTCCGTACTGAGGTTGTGACCAGTAGTAATACGAGGTCTGGCAAGCTACTGATTACAGTACCATGGTCGTTGTTCTAGTACCACTCTCTTCACTAAATTCATTGGTGCCACACTAGCCCAGCCATAGCAAAACTCACTAGTGATTGCGGGAGTGTGAGTGACTAAGTGACTTCATATTTCAATTATCTTACTCGATATCCCTCACAACTGGGTCAACCATTCAGCTTTGTGTCTAAATTCACTATTTAATATTATCAAACCACAAATGAATTCAGTGAAATAAGAGTGGTACTAGAACAACGATCCTCGTAACCGTTGAGGTAAACAACCTTGTTGTTTCTTTCAAATGACTGGCCATTTTCAACAGTCATAGAATTCTATGAATATATCATTTATAGTTGTTTATTTCAGCTTCTATCAGATATGATTTATTTTAGTGATCTTAAATTTGCATAATTTACATCCTCACAATGTCGCTTTACATTTTGTGATTGAGTCACCATTTGAGGATATCATGGAAAATAGTTATTCTACGAACAAAAATACATATAGCAATTTTTTCCATAATTCTTCGCTTCCACGTAAAGAAGCACTAATCTTTTTAAAGACGATAAATAATTAAACTACCAAAGTTGTTTATTATGAATAAAAGCATTGAATCTTTACAAAATGACCATTATCTCATGAGGTACAGAAGGGTTAAGTTAAGCTCAAGACGACAGCAAAAATCTCTAATGATTCCCGATTTTCCTCAAAATTCTGAAAATCACTCAAATTCATTCAAAAAACTCGATCCACTTACGATATGAAATAAGCCAGAGGTAAAGTAATAAGCAAGGCATGATAGATTATTAAAATTTGCAATGAAAAATACATCTTTATTTGTTTGCTGAAGTAAATCACAATGTTATTCAAGCTTTTCTCCGTTTGACAGTTGAATAAGGAGAAGAAAAAAACAAAAAACAATCAATTATCGATTGACAGAAGATCAATACTGAGTCATACATACCTTTCTCGTAGTCAATTTCGATGCTATGCTGTAATTTGTACGATTTCTCATTTAATGACGGTGACTTCACGAAATTTGTACCGTTGAATAGTATCGTGTCGTCTTTTGACCACACGACCTGAAATGAACAAAATCTTAACAATTATCAGATTCAACCTCATTATAGAAGATACTTACTTATTACTATTACTATTACTAACTTATTACTTATAACCCTCATCACTTATCATTTATATCACTCCACTAGCTAAAAGTATCTAAAGCTCCTAACCTCAAAAGCATTCATTCAGTCATTGAACGTTGCCTCGACTAGTCCATTCATACGGTTCTCGTTCCTCTTTTTATATATTATGTTGTCGTGTTGTTTATTATATTCAATAACAGTTTAATTACTTAAATTTGAGGGATAATCACCTAAGTTCTGAATAAATCATCCGGCTCACGGACCCGAGCTAACATACTCATAATGAATTATTGATGAGAAGATCACGGAGTGGGTCGCTCCAATGTCAATCATATATGCAGAAGAACACCACCACGAACGAGAGTCCAGCGAGGAAGAGATGCGAAAAGTTAGCATTTGAATAAAAAAAATCTTGGTTCTTGTAAGTATGTGGTGAATCTTTAGAAACACAAATAACCAGTCGTGATTACGATCTGATGCGTGAGGAGTTACACTGTTCCTTGCGAACAGAGTGATTGATTCTATTAAATTGACAGTATGAGTTATAAAGAAATCGTGTTGGGACCAATTTAACTTACATTTGCAAAGTGGAATCATTTTAATGAAGAAAACCTCACCAATATGCTTTTGTAAAAGAATGAATCTTTTGAAGTCGATACGAAATCAATCTCAACAATCAATATTTACTTGAATCCTCGCTTCTTATGACATTCACTTATCTCAAATTCCGGTCTCAATACAAAACAGATGCTCACAGCTTCTTTTTCACGGCTAATTTGATGTAGTCCTTTGCTGACGTCATAAGAAACATTTGAATATTCGTATAATGGTGATATTCAATATGGTGTTCAGTTCGGTAGAAGGTGCTATAGGAATTTGGCATATCGTAAGTCCTGGCAAGATTTCAAATTACTGTAGTTTTTAAAAGTGGTCTTATTGTACGTTGCAGATTTTCTCAATGTGACGAGTTTGCCGGAAGAAGAAAAAAAACACAACTGAAGCACAACAGATTGCTAACGAACCAAATAAGCAACGAGGCTTTTCCATCAATAGAAAGACTAACGTTGAAACTCTTTATGCTTATAATTTGCATATGACACACACTCGCAGAAAAATCTAGTCACATTCTATAGAAGAAGCTTTCATGTGAAATCACTAATTTGTTTGGTACACTCTGAGTAACGACAGCAAGCCAATGATATTTTTTGAAGCTTTCAGTACTTTTACTTTCCACTTTTCTTTTCCAATAGAATAAACTTAACAGTTAGCAAAAGTAGATGAAAATGGCTTCCACCTGTTCAGCAACAGCTTGTGTTCTTCAAAAGTTTTGTAAAGTGGGAATATATGAGGGATAATATAAAACGTAATTGTTTTTTGGAGGCTCGATGATCTTTCATTTTGATGTAAAATCGACTCCCTTAGTGTACGAAAAGAAAAACAAGCAGGTCTAGTTGCTTTTTACGGCAAAATTTTTGGTTGTATTCTGATCGAATAATCGAATATCGATTTCTTATCGATATTATCAGTTTGTTCTCTTTGTTTGTTTAACAGTTTTCAAACGAAAATGTAAAGTATATGACGAATAAAACGATATGAATAAATCAAAAAAAAAACTGTTTGTTTGGAATAAATATGCTTCAGTGCTAGTACAGCAAACACTATTAAGTACGAAAATGTTGAAGATGAAATAATCACGTACATCTGGTGAGCACGTACTGAGAGCACAGTTAATTTCAGCAGCGAATCCTTGAATTACAGTAAGATATCCATCGTTATTTGTTGTTAGATGTAAGTCATCCGATGCGGTGGTGACGATGAAGAAAAGAAGAAAACTCACAAAGCCAGAAAGCTGGCTCATCGTCCACCTATAAATTTCAAATAACAGAAGTGATAAAGTCTAAAGAAGCGATAGTGATTGCGAACGAAAAAAAAAACGTCTGTCAATAACAACAACAACAACAACAACAACAACAACAACAACAAAGCACATTGTTGACGTTTCGATAAAAAAGCTGTCTTAAAAATCATTAGCAATTATAAAAACTAAACTAGACGACATCAAACAAGGTCGTAGGGATTTTCAAAATGAAAGCCAATTCGATTTACGCGCTAACTGACCTTGTCGCATTGAGCTATAGATGTACCGTAACACCCTCATAAACTCTTACGTCATTAAAAATCTTATCAATTCAGAATGTCAAGTGGATTTTTATTAGATTTCTAGTGAAACAATGTTCATAGAAAGTACCGTATGCTAAATGCATGTTGTTACAGTGGGAAATCTGAATGAAAATAGCCTAACAATGATCGTTTTGAAATCACTGATAAGGAGCGTATCTAATCACTGAACGTCATCAGTTCTTTCCTTAAATTCATTATGAAAATCTTAATCTCAAAGAAATTGAGGAATGAAAAAATCAAGCGATCCACAAAAAAACAGCGATGTATGAAAAATTGATCGAGCTAATCAGATTATCAGACAATTTAAATTATACAATATGATTTATTGATTAGGAATAGGTTAATGAAAAATGATGATGATGATGATGATGATGATGATGATGATGATGATGATAATGAAAAGCATGAACTAATGAGAAAGAATGAGAACAAGTCAAAAAGTTACCTTCAAAGAACAAAAACGCTTTAGTGTTCATTTAACAACTCGGTACCGTAATTATGTTATACTACAGTAACCATTCGAGTAGCAACACAGCGATGAACAATCCTTTATTGAGTCACAGAGTTACTAGTGACTTACGAAATTATCATAAAGGGTAAAAGTTCATCAGACTCCTGATTTGTATCAAAGTGATGGTCGAATAAACAATAACAAACATTATATAAAGCTAGAAATGGACAGAAAAAAATTGGCTATAATGAACGCCTTCAAAAATAAAGAACTCATATAAAAAATCGATAAAATTGTCAGTGTGTTAAGAGATCTTTTGGGGCGAAAATGAATGACATTTGAAGGTTATCGATAATATATGAAGGTATAGGAGACAAGTTGATAGAAATGAGATATGATGTTACATTTAAGCGGTAGTACGGTATTAGTCGGCCTCTGTGATATTACAGAATCATACAGGGGTATCGTCGTAACATTACGGAATTGAAGTTGAAGGGGTGGGAATTGTTCAGGTGTAGGTGACAATGACCGAAGAGAACTATGGTAACGGGAATACGTAGTGAGCAAGGTCGTCGTGGTGGTGTTGTCCTCGATCGATGTGTTCTACACCCAAAACAAGTTCCCTTTACTCTCTTCTTTTCACTTCCTTTCTCTCTATTTCCTTTTCTATTTTTCATTCTATTCGTCTCTTTCTCTCTCCCTCTCTCTCTCTCTCCCTCTAACTAATCGACAAAATAATCAATTTACATACTTATCAACGTTTACAATTTCTTGCAAATAGTTCATAAGTCCTCATGGAGTTAGATACCTTATTTCGTATAAGATATATTGTCAAGATCAAAATGCTGTGGACACCGAAAACTGCAAAATTTTTTCGAAATCTCTTCAAAATATGTGAAACTTTTACAGAAATATTCCTTGGAATTTAATGAATGGCATCGGTTGAAATCAAAAATGTATTGGAATTTTGAGGTTTTTTTTCCTCGCCCTCTTCTTGACATTCAGTGATTTCAAGTCACACTTACCGCCTTAACGAATCCGAAATAGAACGCGGCTCAGAGGAAAAACCTCTATCGGCTGATTAGCAACGATGACGTCATTGCACCTATGTTATTTTACTTACAACATATTCTATTCAGGATAAAAGTCTCAGTGACGTTTACTATTAATATTCAAATGGATTGAGGTTGAGCTTAAAAGAAAAAAGTCTGTGCTAGTTAAATACAACCGCTCTGGTTTATAACATTGAAAAACTGTTAGCAAAAGATTTTTATTGAGTATAACCAGTGTTAAAAAAATCAGTACATTGCTGGAAGAACTATTACTAGAGTATTTCATCTAAAAATATATGCGACAGAACTTGCAGAGTTGCTTATGAGGATCAAAACTCCTCCTTACTTATTAAGGTATCGTGGTGAAGGTCTCAGAAGCAAAAAATCGAATCTTGACTCGTTAACGAGAGCATAAATCAAATTTCCTTTTTAACAGTTTCGAAATGACTTCATTTGTTCTTCGGCGAACTACAGGAATCGTACCCTAGTCGATTCCTGTTTACCTATCTTGTTCATTCTTTAGTCAGATCCATGCCATCATTAATTGATCATCTCCTGTCTGCTCAGAATTCACTGATATGATCTCACCTGAAAATATCCGTTTCCTCGTCCTCCGATCGCGCTACGATGCCCTTCCTTGAAGTTATCCTTTTTCTGAGTCTCAGTAGTAGTGATTATTCGTATCGCATAACATTATTGATTTAGCCTCGTAATCAACCTCTATCACATTATACTCTGCGTATCATAACCTATTTAGGATGAGAATCAGTCATAAATCTTCTAATACATGCTTGTGAAGTAGAAGAAAAAATTTTCATAATTCGAGTCACAAGAAATACTAGACTCGTTAAACTCAAAATGTCCAGGAGTTGTTTATATGAATATTGCCTTAGTGAGGTAGAAATGAAATCAAAGAATAATACTCAAAATGTTACAGCTATTCAATAACGTTCTTTTACAATCAGAATTTTTAGGTCATACGACAAAAAAAAAATTGTAATTATTACACGTAAAGAATGACGTAGGGCAATAAATGTAAGAGGACGGATGAGTTACTGGACGTCATTTATTAGAAAACCAGCTGATATAGAGGAGTGGAAAAGGAGGAAATAATGGCAAACAAATGAGAAATTTTTCTACAATATGATATTTCATCGTTACCTCGGAGACTGCATTATGAGTGCATATGGATTTGTTTATGTAAGCGGTTAGAAAAGCAGATATTGATTAGTGCAAAATAAACAAAATGACATGGATGAGGATTACAACAAACAAATAATGCATTTTTATTACATTTGATGAAAAAAAAAACTCGATTTCGAAAACAATACGAAAAATTGCACAGATAACAAATAAACATCTTCAAGATACGAATGAAACGATTTTTTTTCCTCAAGCAATGAACGCTTATTGATCGGAGTTAGTGGTTTCACTTTGCATTAGGATTATTAGTCACTCAGAATGAGTATCTGAGTTAGTTCAAGAATATCGTATGAACTCGATGAACATTTAAACTAAGTGAGGAGTTTTCACTCATATTTGGAATAAAAATGTTCAAATGACAAGTGGTGTTGACATTGAGACCTATTAGACTATTCATTTAATCAACACGATAAATCCAAATCGATACGCGAC